>AWOL01S0018700.1:29552-80337 GCA_000715115.1 Nicotiana otophora | reverse complement strand
ATGTTATATATATATATATGTGTGTGTGTGTGTGTGTGTGTGAAGGGGGGGGAGGGGGGGTTGAGCCCATGTGCGGGCATCAGGGCAAGTATTTTAGGCTATAATATGCCTTAAGTTGATGGTTAAGCGTAAAGTTATGACATTTCTCTTATTCATACCTTTGTTGAGAACTAACTGGGTTATACTTGAGGTTACTAAGAGGCTATTTCCCTGAATAAACTAGGTAGTTACTATTTCTGCGTTAACTGCCGATTTGAGTTGTGATAGCACACTTTGCACATGCCTACTCTATAGCGTGTTAATTAAACCAGTCCAGGAGCATGTGAATTTTACCTCATTTATCATATACATGTGTACTTATTTTATTTCTCCTGTATGACATGCTTGGACTGGAGGCCTGTGATCATGCCAGGCGGATTATGTTATTGGCACGTGAGTTGTTTGTCACTCCCCAAACCTGAAGAGGCGTGGCCGGCACCCGGTGCCATACTCGGCCTGAGCGTACCACTCTGTAACTGTGAACTATGGAGGGTAACCCTCAACTTAGGCCGATGAGGTCATATTCTGAATCATCTGAAAATAACATCTACAACCAGCAATAACAAACTAAACATCTACATAGGGCTGGTAAAGCCACAATACTGATATAAAAAATGTACAGGACTCGTCTACAAGCCTCTAGGAATAACTTAATTGATTATGGTAAGGACAGGGCCTCGATCTACTCATCAAACCTGTATATATAAAATGGACTTCAATGTATCAACCTGGTAACTCCGAGTAAGTGGAGCTTACCAACCAAGCTGATGTTTGACTTTGTCTACTGGGAAGGTCTATCCAGTTGTCTATTAGTACCTGCAGGCATGAAATGCAGCGTCCCCAGCAAAAGGGACGTCAGTACGAAATAATGTACCAAGTATGTAAGGCAACAAGATAACTAAAATTTGAAACTGAACTGATAATATAATAACTGAAAGTACCTGGGAGTCAAATATAATTTGAAGATAAGCTTACATGCTGATACTGACTCATCTCTCTCAATATAGTAAGTAAAATAGTAGTCCGGTCCTATAAGGCTCAGTATGTGTAACTGCTCTGCCGTAGTAGGCTCTCTCATAGGCACTCGGCTATACTAGTCTTTGTATCTCGGCCATTCTGGGCTCGCTCATAGGCGCACGGCCACAGTAGACTCGGTATATAACTTACCATATGATCAAAGATTGCCCAATAGGGGCCTGCCCATCGATTATAGCTCGATGGTGGTGAAAATACTGTAATACTGCATGTGTGTGTGTGTGTGTGTGTGTATATATATATATATATAGACCCTCTGCTCTCTTGGCTGGAAGAAAATAATACTTAATTGAATATAATATCCCGATAAGGGAGAATACTGTAACTTCTGAGACTAGGATAATGTGAATAAATTCATGAATACGAACTTCTCTTTATGTCTCGTTATCAAACATATGTAGTTACAGGATCATGCCAAAATGAAGGAAAGGTTTACCCTTAACATACCTTAACTCCATTGTGTCCTTACTACGTTCCAATAAATTCCCAACTCAATCTACCATATCATAAGGAGATTTAAAATCAGTGTTGAGTAAAGGCTAAGTTCGCAACTTAAACTAGTAGCTCGTTTACGTAAATTTGGGTAGCATCTCCCCTGTAACTAGGCCCTCCTCCAATACCATATACCAACAACAACAAGAACACAACAATAACAACATATAAGCATCATTTTCCAACCTTATCTCCATCACAATATCCCACAAAACAGCCCATACACCCTAATCACTTCATACATAAAACGACAACCAAAGTAGTGTCAAACAACCTAAAACTGTAACGACGAACGACCAGCCCATATTCCTTAATTATGTGGTGTTTCTACACACCATTTGTCCTTCAAAACTCCATTAAACAGTAGCAAAATAGACAGCCCAAAGGCAACACGAAACAGCCCGCAAAACAGTCCACTACAAGTCAAATAACTCAACTCACGGCTTCCAATCACGGTCCCGTGAGTTCTAACTATTAGGAAATGAATTTAACAACCTTCCTTGATATTTAAGCACTTAAATACAGAAAGTACACGTTTTATTTACTATGAAGTACCTTCCAAAACTCAAACTACAAAGAAAACGAGAGGCGATATAGCGATACTTACATCGTAGGGATCGTTTTAATGTTATCGCTCCTTGATTCCGTGCCCGGGATGATAATCTTGTTTGAAGCTCTTACAGAGAGCTCAAGAGTAAAGTCAGGGGTCTTATTTGGTTGTATTCTCTAGAAAATTAAAGAAAGAAACGAGATAATGATATAAATATCCATTTTGTTTGAAAACTCAAAAGGTGCTACTTGGCACCTTAGCATTGAGCCTTCTTCCGACGCTTATAACTTTTTATTCAGGTGTCGTATGAATGAACGGTTAAGAGTGTTGGAAACTACATTCCAATATCTTTAATTTGGTATATAATATGTCCCAAAAAGACCTCATATAGCACACGAAATATATTTCTCAAAAAGCTCTATTACAAGGCAAATTCTTAGTTGGTTTTTCCGCAACTTTAATCCGATTTTTCCAAAACTTAATATTTTCTATCAAAACATCATATATAGCCATATTATGACTTAAAAATTATTTAAATCATGATTAACAAGTATCATATTCATTACATCACCTTGGGACGCACAGGGTGTAACAATCTTCCCCCCTTAGAAATATTCGTCCTCGAATGTTAAACTCTCAGAAATCTATAGAAATTTTGGCAGAGTCTCCTCTGTAACAGTACTACTACCAACCTGTCACACAGAAAAACCAACAATACAAAGCCACACAAGGCCATAATCATCAATAACACCAATGGCCTCACACGACCAATAACAATAACTAACATAAGAATCAAGTACCATATACGTACCTAAAGGTTGTGATGTCTCAGTCTGATCCTCCTCCAGAAGTGGAAACAAGTGAGGATACCTAGTCTTCATTTCTTCTTCAGCTTCCCGAGTCATCTCCTGCACTTTATTTTTAATCCAAAGTACTTTAACCGAAGCTACATCCTTAGTTCTTAATCTCTGAACTTGTCTATCTAGTATAGCAATGAGAGATTCCTCATATGATAGCTGCTTTGTAACCTGAACATCGTCAACTGGAATGACTTTAGAGGGATCTCCAATACACCTACGGAGCATAGACACATGAAATACCAGATGTACAGACTCCAATTTGGAAGGCAAGTCTAACTTATATGCTACTTGGCCTACTCTACGTATAATCTTATAAGGTCCAATGTACCGAGGTCTAAGATTTCCTTTCTTACTGAATCTCATAACGCCTTTCATAGGTGATACCTTTAGGAATACCCAGTCATCTACCTGAAACTCCAAGTTTCGTCATCGATTTTCTGCATAGGACTTCTGACGACTCTGTGTTGCTAATAGCCTTGCCCTTATAAGCTTAATCTTCTCAACTGCCTGTTGTACCAACTCTAGTCCTACTAACTTAGTTTCCCCAATCTCGAACCATCCTATAGGAGACCTACACTTTCGTGCGTAAAGAGCTTCGTATGGAGCCATCTGAATGTTGGAATGATAACTATTATTATATGCAAACTCAATAAGTGGAAGATGATCATCCCAGCTACCCCTGAAGTCCATCACACAAGCCCGTAGCATATCCTCCAGTGTCTAAATAGTGCATTCAGCCTGACCGTCTGTCTGGGGATGAAATGATGTATTAAGACTTACCTGCGTCCCCAATCCCTTTTAGAAGGACCTCCAGAAATTAGTTGTAAACTGAGCACCTCTATCTGAGATAATAGATATAGGGACACTATGAAGTCGTACTATTTCCCTAATGTAAAGCCTTGCATAATCCTCTGCTGAGTAAGTAGTCCCGACAGACAGAAAATCGGCTTCTTTTGTAAGTCTATCGACAATACCCCATATAGAATCGAACTTACGTTGGGTACGAGGTAAGCCTATGATGAAATCCATATTAATCACTTCCCATTTCCAAGTCAGAATCTCTATAGCCTGTAATAATCCACAGGGTTTCTGATGCTCAATCTTAACCTGCTGACAATTAAGGCACCGAGCAACAAACTCTGCTATATCCTTCTTCATTTATTCCCACCAGTATATTCCCCTAATATCATGATACATCTTCGTCTCTCCTGGATAAATAGAATAACGAGAATAGTGAGCTTCTCCCATAACCTGCTGGCGCAACCCTGCCACATTAGAACACATAATCGACCTCGTTATCTGAGGAATCCATCTCCTATAATCTCAAAAGGTGTATTCTCCTTTTGAGGGGGTGTATCTCTGTAATGAGCTAGCACAAGATCCTCATAGTGGCGTTCTTTTACTTCAGTTACTAAAAAGGATGTTGTCGTGTCCTGAATTGTAACTCCGGTATCACCTGAGTCCAGTAATCGAACTCCAAGACTAGCTAGATGATGAATCTCATGGGATATCCCACACTTCTCTGGATGTAAATATGACAGGCTACTCATAGATCTACGGCTGAGGGCATCGGCTACTACATTCGCCTTCCCCGGACGGTATAAAATATCAACGCCATAGTCTTTTAGTATCTCCAACCATGTCCTATGGCATAAATTCAATTCCTTTTGATTGAAAATATATTGAAGGCTCATATGATCCGTATAGATATCAACATGAATGCCATACAAATAGTGCCTCCACATCTTTAGTGCATGAATCACCGCGGCTAACTCTAAATCGTGGGTCGGATAATTCTTCTCGTGCTTTATTAGTTGTCTTTAAACATAAGCAATTACGTTTCATGGTCGTTCTTCCACTTGTTGCATGAATACATAGCTTATCTCATTGCCTACAAATACTAGAATTTCTTGTAACTCATATGATCTCAAATATCATCTTTTGATTTTTTCCCCCGTTCATTAGCCACTATAGGTGCCACTTTCTTATGGAATGCATACAATGTTGTTGTGAGACTGTTATTACAAGACCATTTCTTCCTTATGTCACTATGCTTAAGTTGAAGCCTTCTTCCGTATTCCCTCAACTAATCTTTCTTTGTAGTACTTAAGAGAGACCCTTTGACTCCTGTAAAGCTGCGAGCTTACTACATCGTATACCCAAAAGAATTTTTGATGTTCTTACTCACCTATAATTATCCTTAATTACTTAGATCTGCGCCCTTGTGCTCGTAAAGTTGATTCTGAACTGAAATTTTTGACTGTCTTCTCAGTGGCACCGTTTTTTCGTAACACTTATACATTACCTTTAATAACCCTAACTACTATCTGAATATTTCTCAAGGATTACGATGTCATCATATTTGCAAGACTAAATTCCCTATGTTGGGTTTCACTATGTTTATCTTGTACAACCCGTTGATTTGTCTATATCCTCTTGTTTAGCCATGCCTAGGCTCTTCCTGAATCAACTACTAACTACACGTTAGTCCATTCTCATATCTATATTTTGCGTAATCTCTCTTGGGTTATATTCTTTGTCTTAACTTACCCCGCACATTGGCTCCTTATGTATCTAGTCTTCATTTGTATTTATTTATCAATAACATCTAGTGATGGAACCCATACTGCCTCTCCCCCTCCTCATGCTTACATAATGTTCTGGAGTCGTATCATATCCGTAGGATCTGAATAAATGCAATCTCATTCCTTTCGCCTTTCTACCACATTCTTCCTTTACTATTCTATAGTTACTTGCACCACATAACTCCGATTTAGTACCATATCACACCATCTTCCCACTTTAGGGGAGTACTAACATTTATTGCTATGAAGATTTACCTATAAATGTTTCACTTCTTCATATTTTGCGTATTTTCACATCTCAACGGACTCTTACTTTCCTTGCGGTAACCATTCTGTACCAGGGATAACTGAATTTCTTACGCACGAAGGTGTCACCTAGTGTAACTGACATACTTAGTGCCTTAAGCTTAACTCTGCTCACAGCACTTGTTTTAGGGAAGCGTCTTCCTGAATGACCTTTAAAGGTTATTCTTCTGTTGTCCATTCAATTATCTCCGGAATGCGATCTCTGAAATTCTCACAATGTCAACTATTATCAAATCCTTCGGTTCCAAATTCATGTTCAGTTTATCTTATTCACTAGAACTCCGGGGGTCTAACTTTTCCTTCTGATAATCACGTATGAGTCACCAACTCATTTCTCTAAATAGGGACATGACTTTATGGCTTATACTCTTTTATTGTCTCAAGGCCAGTAACTTCTTGTCTTTTCCTTCAGTTGACTATAGAATCCGTAGTCCTGTCATATTTCGATTTACCGTTATCATCCATTTATCATATCTTACTCAAAATGCTTTACTTACTTTCTTCTTATTCTCCTCCTAATATTTATGTCTATCACCTTATTATGAAAACTTCTTCAAAACATTCTTTCACTTTTAGCCCCCCTTGATTCAACTCACTAGCTCTTCAGGTCGCCTAACACTATCTCTTTACTAGGGACGGGAGCCATACAAAGGTAAATATTTATCCCTTCTAGGATTCCAATGCAAATCTTCTGAAATTTCTGAACATTCTAGTATTCATATCTAGTTGTACTATTCTAGAGTGCACCATCTGGGTGTCTCACAAAGAGAACAATTACCATATTTGCAATATCCCTCGAAAATTTGAGCTAATGTTAACAATCCATCCATAATTTTGGGTTACTCTAACCCTACTGGATGTTGACATCCCATCCTTCTCTTAAATTATATATGTTAGCTCCCACATGGCATAACTGAAATGGTGTTGTCAAGTGAATATATCTTTGTTATTGTTGAAAGTAACTCAGAACGCTTATATTTCTCTGCCTGAATTGTAAATACAAATAATCTTCACTAACTGGGTACCTCGTATCTTTCTTCACCTAGCTTCTTTTACTTGTTGAAACTTGTATCTACCTTCTGATTCTCTCGTTGCTTTTTACCATAAGGGTAGATAGATATTCATGCCTTAGGGCTCCTTATCAAGAAGCTTACACGTCGTAGTATACACATAATCTACTTAAGGCCTTAAATTTACTCATCATAAGCATGATGCAAAATCGAGTTCCTCTGACTCAACTCTTCCACAGCCACACTCAATCTCTTACCAACAGTCTTTTTGGATGTAGATGTCGTTGTATAACGAATAAAATAGAATTTAGGAGTTTGAATTTCTTACAACAGAGCTCTACCACACGATCTAGAGTAAGAAGAAAGAGTGACAGTCCTAAATTCCCTGTAGCCTCCTGCTTATAAGTGTGGTACACAACACACCCACAAACAAGACTCTACTAGACACTGCTTGTAGGCTCCCTAGGATAGAGCTCCTCTGATACCAAGTTTGTCACGCCCCAAACCTGAATAGGCATGGCTGGCATCCGGTGCCATACTCGGCTCGAGCGTACCACTCTGTAACTGTGAACTCTGGAGGGTAATCCTCAATTTAGGCCGATGAGGCCATATTCTGAATCATCTAAAAATAACGTCTAACATCAGCAATAACAAACTAAACATCTATATAGGGCTGGTAAAGCCACAATATTGATAACAAAAATGTACAGGACTCGTCTACAAGCCTCTAGGAATAACTGAATTGTATTATGGTAAGGACAGGGCCTCGACCTACTTATCAAACCTGTATATATAAAATAGACTCCAATGTATCGACCTGTTAACTCTGAGGAAGTGGAGCTTACTAACCAAGCTGATGTTTGACTTTGTCTACTAGGAAGGTCTATCCAATTGTCTATTAGTACCTGCAGGAATGAAATGCAGCGTCCCCAACAAAAGGGACGTCAGTGCGAAATAATGTACCGAGTATGTAAGGCAACAAGATAACTAAAATTTGAAAATAAACTGATAATATAATAACTAAAAGTACCCGGGAGTCAAATATAATTTGAAGATATGCTTATCTGTTGATACTGATTTATCTCTCTCAATATAGTAAGTAAAATAGTTGCCCGGCCCTATAAGGCTCGGTATGTGTAATTGCTCTATCGTAGTAGACTCGATCATAGGCGCTCGACCATACTAGGCTTTGTATCTCGGTCATTCTAGGCTCGCTCATAGGCGCTCGGCCACAATAGGCTCGGTATATAACTTACCATCAGATCAAAGGTTGCCCAATAGGGGCCTGCCCATCGATTATAGCTCGATGGTGGTGAAAATACTGTAATACTGTATATATATATATATGTATATATATATATATATGTATATACATATATATATATGTATATATATGTATATATATATATATATATATATAGACCCTCTGCTCTCTTGACTAGAAGGCCTGCCCATCGATTATAGCTCGATGGTGGTGAAAATACTGTAATACTGTATATATATATATATGTATATATATATATATATGTATATACATATATATATATGTATATATATGTATATATATATATATATATATATAGACCCTCTGCTCTCTTGACTAGAAGGCCTGCCCATCGATTATAGCTCGATGGTGGTGAAAATACTGTAATACTGTATATATATATATATGTATATATATATATATATGTATATACATATATATATATGTATATATATGTATATATATATATATATATATATAGACCCTCTGCTCTCTTGACTAGAAGGCCTGCCCATCGATTATAGCTCGATGGTGGTGAAAATACTGTAATACTGTATATATATATATATGTATATATATATATATATGTATATACATATATATATATGTATATATATGTATATATATATATATATATATATAGACCCTCTGCTCTCTTGACTAGAAGGCCTGCCCATCGATTATAGCTCGATGGTGGTGAAAATACTGTAATACTGTATATATATATATATGTATATATATATATATATGTATATACATATATATATATGTATATATATGTATATATATATATATATATATATAGACCCTCTGCTCTCTTGACTAGAAGGCCTGCCCATCGATTATAGCTCGATGGTGGTGAAAATACTGTAATACTGTATATATATATATATGTATATATATATATATATGTATATACATATATATATATGTATATATATGTATATATATATATATATATATATAGACCCTCTGCTCTCTTGACTAGAAGGCCTGCCCATCGATTATAGCTCGATGGTGGTGAAAATACTGTAATACTGTATATATATATATATGTATATATATATATATATGTATATACATATATATATATGTATATATATGTATATATATATATATATATATATAGACCCTCTGCTCTCTTGACTAGAAGAAAACAATACTTAATTGAATATAAAGTCCCGATAAGGGAGAATACTGTAACTTCTGAGACTAGGATAATGTGAATATATTCATGAATACAAACTTCTCTTTATGTCTCGTTATCAAACATATGTAGTTACAGGATCATGCTAAAATGAAGGAAAGGTTTAGCCTTAACATACCTTAAATCCATTGAGTCCTTAATACCTTCCAAGGAATTCTTCAAACAACTCAACTCAACCTACCATAGCATAAGGAGATTTAAAATCAGTGTTGAGTAAAGGCAAAGTCCGCAACTTAAACTAGTAGCTCATTTACGTAAATTTGGGCAGCATCTCCCCTGTAACTAGGCCCTCCTCTAATACCATATACCAACAACAACAATAACACAACAATAACAATATGTAAGCATCATTTTCCAACCTTATCTCCATCACAATATACCACAAAACGGCCCACACACCCTAATCACTTCATACATAAAACAACAACCAAAGTAGTGTCAAACAACCTAAAAATGTAACGACGAACGACTTGCCCACCATTCCGTCATTATGTGCTTTTTCTCCACACCATTTGTCCTCCAAAACTCCATTAAACAGTAGCAAAATATACAGCCCAAAGGCAACACGAAACAGCCTACAAAACAGTCCACTACAAATCAAATAACTCAAACTCACAACTTCCGATCACCGTCCCGCGAGTTCTAACTATTAGGAAAAGAACTTATCAGCCTTCCTTGATATTTAAGCACTTAAATACAGAAAGTACACATTTTTTTATCGGGGTCGAAATCCAATTCTGAAATTTTTTATAGCTCCGTTATGTCATTTATGACTTGTGTGCAAAATTTGAGGTCAATCGGAATAGAATTGATAGGTTTCGGCATCGAATGTAGAAGTTGGAATTCATTAGTTTTTGTTAAGATTGAATTGGTGTGTAATTTGTGATTTTAGCGTTGTTTGATGTGATTTGAAGCTTCGACTAAGTTCGTATGATGTTTTAGGACATGTTGATGTATTTGGTTAAGGTCCCGAGTGTCTCGGGTGAGTTTCGGATGGTTAACGGATCAAATTCGGACTTAGAAGAAATCTGGAAATTTTATGTCTTCTGGTATGATTGCACCTGTGAGAAATTGGCCGCAGGTGCGATGCCGCAGATGCGGCTCAGTGGGCGTAGAAGCGACTTCCGCAGAAGCGAGAAATTGGGCGCAGAAGTGGTATGCGCAGAAGCATATATTTGGGCGCAGATGCGGTGCCTTGCGCAGGTTCGATGGATTTTCCGCACCTGCGGTTTGTGCAGATGCGGTTGGCCTATCACAGAAGCGGATTCCGCAGAAGCAGAGATTTAGCCGCAGATGCGAAAGCACTGGGCAATGTACAAAACAGAGGAGTTCCGACATGTTTTTCATTTTTGACATTTTGAGCTCGGGTTTTGGCAATATTTGAGCAAGAAATCACGGGGAATCTTGAGGTAAGTCACTTGTGATCATTTCTACTCCATAACATTGAATTATCATCAAATAATCCGACTAGATTACATGTTTTGAGATGTAAATCGGGGATTTGAACTTAGGAATTTGGAAATAAGATTTGATGATTTGGAGGTCGAGTTGATGTCGAAATTTGGTAAAATTTATATGGTTAGACTCATGGTTGAACGGGCGTTCATATTTTTAACTTTTGTCGGGTTCCGAGACGTGGGTCCCACAGGCGATGTTTGAGTTAAATTTCGAATTTTATTGGTAAATTAGTATTTTCTTATGGAATTAATTCTAATAAATTTTATTGACTAAATCGAATAATTTGTGGCTAGATTCGAGGATTTTGGAGACCAATTCATGAGGAAAGGGCCTAGCGGAGTAAAGAATTACACGATTTGAGGTAAGTAACACTTCTAAACTTGGTTCTGAGGGTATGAATCTCCAAATTTGGTATGATATAAATTGTTTGGAGGTGACACACACGATACGTGACGAGCATGTGGACGTACACCATAGACATTGTGTCTTGAATAAATCCTGTGCAGTTGTAAAATTAATGAATCATGTTATTATCTGAACATGTTCCACGTGTTAGAGAAATTGAGCTGAGGCTCTTAATAAATATCATATTTAGGCTATGTGCCAATATTTTGGGACCCATGGGGTCGTGTTGCTGTTGAATTAATTGTTTCAAAAATATACCTTTCACACTCACACATATTCATCCATTGTGAGGATATTTATGGGATCGAACTACGTGCTGCAGCAGGCCATATTGGCTTTATTTATTATTATTATTATTATTATTATTATTATTATTATTATTATTATTATTATTATTATTATTATTATTATTATTATTATTATTATTATTATTATACGGATCAGGGCTGCCCGCCTGCAACAAGCCTTATAGGCTTCACTATTTTATGGATCGGGGTTGACTGCTTGCAGCAGGCCTCATAGGCTTTATTATTATACGGATCGGGACTACCCACCTGCAGTAGGCCATATTGGCTTTATATTATGCTTGGACTGAAGGAGCCCATTCGGAGTCTGTACACACCCCCAGTGAGTGTAGATGATTATATATATTCGGGATGAATTTTTCAGGGCATGGACTTGCTTTACTTATTTATATTGTGATGAATTTAGCTAGACATGGATCTTGTCCGTATTATTTATATTTGGGAATAAAATTTTCAGGGCTGGATTGGCCTTATATGGTACTGAGTGACTGACTGTCAGTCGATGTGTATATATATACTGGATAGAATATCCCTGGGCCGGATTGGCCATAGACGGTACCGAGTGACCGAATGATTTGTCACAGTAATACATGAGGTCTTTCCACTGAGACGTCATATTCCTCATATCATGCAGTATTGATCTATTTCACTTGTACTTAGTTTAACTGTTGAACTTGAAAGCATGCATACACTTCTGTACCATTATTTATACTGGACTGTACCTGCGGAGCTCGTCACTACTTTCAGCCCAAAGGTTAGTCTTGTTACTTATTGAGTTAGTTGTACTCATACTACATACACTATGCACCTCGTGTGCAGATCCAGGTGCTCCCGGATACGGCAACTGCTAGATTTCGAAGTTAATTTTGTTGGGAACTACCAAGATAGCTGCTTGATGTCCGCAGACTTGATCCGCTTCCTGTTTAATTATTGTACTATTATATATTTTCAGGCAGTGATTTTATCAGTGAGACCTTGTATTCATATTAGATGCTCATGTACTCAGTGACACTGGGTTTTGGGAGTGTTATATTTGTATTTGTGAGATTTATTCCGCTAAATTTAATTATTTTATTTTCAAACTTAAAAGATATGGTGGTTTATTGAGATTGTCGGCTTGCCTAGTATTGAGATAGGCGTCATCACGACAGGTAAGATTTTTGGGTCGTGACAACTACTCCCCAACTTGAATATGTAGTTTTTTGTTATATATATATTTTCGTTTTTTACTGTAGCTACTTTAATTTTTACTTTTTTTTAATTTTAAAATAATTATAAAACTCCAACTTGAAACTACTCCGCGGTTTGAATGCCTCTTGAAAAATATTTGTCTTAACAATGCCACTTGACTTTTTATATTTTTCATTTGAATTGAATTTTTTTTTATTTCTTTATTTTCGCTTTTTAATTTTAAAACTCCAACTTGAAACTACTCCCCAATATGAATGGGTATTACTTTTATTTATACATTTCCGTTTTTTATTATAGCTAATTTTATTTTTTCATTTTTTTTATTTTAATATATTTTAAAAAAACACCAACTTGAACTACTCCCCAATTTGAATGGGTAAGTTTTTTTCGTTTTTTATTATAGTTCATTATAAGATATCTATATTTATTAATTCAAATAGAGTAACCAATTAATTCAAAATTTAGAATTTAAAAGATATTTAGTTAGAAAGGTAGTTTATTTTATCTTAAAACTCCAACTTGGAACTACTCCCAAATTTGATTTGGCAATTTTTTATTTTTTTATTTTTTTTATTTAAATTAATTTTACACCACCACCTTTGTTGGGGCTTTGTCCTAAAAATCTATACTTGGCGTCTTATATCTTATGGCTTTACCACTTGGCGTCTTATATCTTATGGCTATATATATATATATATATAGAGAGAGAGAGAGAGAGAGAGAGAGAGAGAGAGAGAGAAAGACTAATATATTAGAAAGAAACTACTCCCCAAATTAAATTGGCAATTATTTATTTCTTTATTCCCGTTTTTTATTTTAAAATAGTTTTAAAACACCAAATTGAAACCACACCCCAATTTGAATTGGCAATTTTTTATTTCTTTATTTTTCTTTTTTATTTTAAAATAATGTTAAACCTCCAACTTGAAACTATTCCCCAACTTGAATAGGTAGTTTTTTTTATTATTATTATTATTATTTTCGTTTTCTTATTGTAGCTAATTTAATGTTTTATATATATTTTCATTTTTTTAATATAGATAATTATAGGATATCTATATTTATTAATTCAAATAGAGTAAACAATTAATTCAAAATTTTAAAAAGTTTTTTTAAGTTAAAAAGGTAGTTTATTTTGTCTTAACAATGCTACTTGGCTTTTTGTGGTTATGCCACTTGTCTTAATAATGTGCTTTTCCCTCTCCTTTTATTATATAAAGATATAGATAATATTTTCTGAATAAAGAAACTTTTTATTTTTAAAAATAAAAACAAAAATTATTTTAAAAACAAAGAAATTTTGAATTGGCACTTTTTTATTTTTTGTAATTTTAATTTTTTATTTCAAAATGATTTAAAAACTCTAACTTGAAATTACTCTCCAATTTGAATGGATGGATGTTTTTTAATTTTCGTTTTTTATTATAAAATATTTTATTTTATAAATATTTAAATTCAAAAACAATAACCTATAACTAATTATTAACTACTTATGTCATGTGGCTTTTTTCTAGGCTGCGAGTTGGCTTAAGGAGAGAAATTTTGTCTCTCCTTTTAATAATACTAGTGTTAGAACCCGCGCGATGCGCGGATAATTTGACAAAATATTAATCTTATAAAATTATGATCTAACATATCATATTATTGTAATAAATAATAGTTATTATTTTATTATTTAATATAGTGTACATAAATATAATAAAATCTATACAAAATCAACGGATACAAAGCACTATAATAATCAAATAAATTGTTTGTTCCTTGTTTATTCTTTATTAAATTAGAAAGTACTTAGTACTATACATTTACTAATGTGGCTTTTTATTAACTTGTCAATTGGCTTAATATTTTTATATCACTTCTGTTTTAATAGAACATAAGTATATATTTTCTTATTTTGGTAATATATTTTTTATACTTAGTTATACTGTTCAAAATTCATCAATTTTCTCAATTTATCAATAATTTTATTGAGTGTTATTTATTTATATTTTATGTATTAATTAAAAATATAAATATTATAAAATTATCTTTATCCCTCTCTTTTCACACATTCTTCTCTACTATAATATTTGATTAGTTTTCTCATTTTATATTTTACTAAAAATTTAACTAATATAATTTTTTCCTAAATTATAATTTTTAATTCATCAGAAGTATAAAGAGATAAGCCTTTTATTATTTTTATAAAAAGCCTAATAATATTTTTAATAATTAATAATTTGTGTTTTATATATAATATATTATCTTATGTATAATATCCTAATAGTTTCTTATATTTTTGTACTTTGCATTATGAAATTATGAGTTCTATTTATTAAATAAATCTTCCTACATGAGAAATGTAATTAGTATATATATTTTTAGGCTATCACTTGATTTGTTTTTAGTATTCTTCCTTTATGACTATTTGTTTATTATGACTTTAGTTATATGTATATGTACGACTTTTCTCATAATAATTCTAACTATAAGTCTCTTTATTGATAAATTATAATCTTTTGCTTAACCTATTCTATATAGATAGATTTGAATGAGTAGTTTATTTTTATATATTTTTGTTTTTTATAGATAAATTATAATATATCTATATTTATTAATTCAAGTAGTGTATTAATTTAAAATTTAACAAAATTAGTTAAAAAGGTAGTTTATTTTATTTTAACAATGCCACATGGCTTTTTGTGGTTATACCACTTATCTTAGTATAGTGCTTTTGCTTTTCCTATTCTATATAAATAGAAGATAGATAGTTAATAGTTAATTAGTTATACATTACATGTGACTAATTTTGAGGCTGTCACTTGGCTTAAGGAGAAACTCTTTTCCTCTACTTTTAATAATAATAATAATAATAATAATAATAATATATATATATGCATTCAGATTCAGAAGTTTTAATTTTACTAAAAACAAATGAGGACTCTAAGTCATTTTGTTGTATTCATTCGTTTTGTTGAATCCTGAAATATCTTGCATGTATTTCCCTAATCAGTATACATGCAATATCACTTTACCATAGTGATTTTTCACGCTATCAAGATCGTTCTTCAATTCTATCTTTCTAACAATTCTAAAATTGGACTTGTATATGAACATTAAAATGACAAGTATTTAACGTTATTTTAAGGTTTTGATCATTAATTCAGATGCTAAAAATCTTTTCCGAGGGGAAAACAATATCCTACCGACAGTTTATATCCCGAATTTTAGTGGATTGAGATATTGTCCTCAAGTGGTAGGGTCGACGCTGCATTTATTCTCTTTGATGACACATAGTTAAGTCATTATGTAGTTTCTTTGATTTGATTTTGATCATGTCAAGATTAGTTAGCTTTTTCTTTAACTACAATTTTTTTTCTCAAATTATTGTTTGTCACTTTATATATCTGATTAGTTTTGGAAATACTATGTATAATTTTTCCTACAGAGGAAGCTGTTAGATAACAAGAGGTGAAGAAGAGTTGGAAAATGATTTGAAAGAAGAGTTTTTTTATTATTATTATTTTTCTTAAAAGAATAGATTATGAGAAAGAGACATATTTAGAGCCCGTTTGGACATAAGATTTTTTTTATTTTTTTCTGATTTTTTTTTTCGAAATCAGTGTTTGGTCATAAAATTTTCAATTTTCACTTGAAGATGAATTTTGGAAATTTTTGAAAATTTAAAAAATTCCAAAAAGCTGTTTTTCAAATTTTTTATTTAGATCACTCACAAAACTTCAAAAACAACTCAAAGTTATATTCATGTCCAAACACAACCCTAATTTTCAAATATCATTTTTACTTGAAAATTCTTTTATTAATTTTTTTATTTTACAGTTCTTATGTCCAAAAGCCCACTTAGTCTAGGATGGGGTACCTGTCTCAAGAAATGCAATCATCAAAACGTCATAATCCACCAACTCTGTTGGCCTTTGGCAAAAGGTTTTTTATTTTTTTTGAGAGGTGAAATGAATTAATATTTATTGGAGGTGTGAACAAAATACAACATGAAAATTAATAAGAAAAAGGAAATCACTAGCCATTAAGCTAAACATAGAATTTTGCTAATCATAGTAAATGCTCGCGGTCAATTATTTAAAACTAGTTATTTATGTCAATGATGATTCAATGTTTGTTTCCAAGTTTAGAATGTAGTGTGCCAAAAATGGAAGGTAAAGTTAACAGATAAGTATATATTAGTTTGCAGACTAAGTGGACTTCCTTGCTAATTTTCTTCATCTCTTTCTTATGTGATCTTGATTCTATTTATAGAATAACCTAACAGAGTAGCACTTGAGATTTACGTTCCTTTGTCTTGTTTAGTTATTCTAAGCAATTGTTCATGGGATACCTGACAAAATAGGTTCAGTCCAAAGAGTTGGAACTTTTAAATAAAAGAATCATGCAAATAATTGATTCCATATCGCACAATTTTGACTTCCAAGTGTTGTGTAGAATTCAAAGTGGCAGCCCTAATTCAGAAGTGTATCTAGAATTTTAAGAGTATGAGTGTATTAATACCTTTATCAAAGTATTTTTTTACGATGATCCAAGTTAACGAGCACACTCATCAATATTATTAGCTTGCTTTCACACTTTAAAAACTATCAATGATAAAATTATTACTTACCGTTTTAAATATCTTACGTTATATATGCAAGCTAAAAACTATTAAAAAATCCCCCATCCATCCTATAATTTTTATGTACTTCTATTTTCTTGTAGATTCGTGATTTGTTATTAGTGAATCCTTTGCCTTTGCGTAAATCTTTTTAGTGACCTTTGGGTCAAGGTGCACATATTGACCACGGAGATAAAGTGCCCACTTGAGCATGATTTCACACATGTTTATTTAAGAACAAAATCAAGAAAATATAAGTGATATACATAGTTTACCGAGTGAAGCATAAGTTCACGTGAACCCATTGCCTTCCATATAGATTCGTCCCTCCCTAATTAACTTATATAGAGGAATCACCTTATAATATTTTTCCTTTTTGATATATATTTGAATCCTATTAAAAATAAATCTTATCGACTAATTGTGTTACAATCCAAGCTCATAACATGTATTATTCAATTTAATCCAACAAATTTCACGGACTTGTCTCTCTGACTACGCCAGCATCAAATCCAAAAAGCGTTTATCATGAGAACTTGTGATATATCCTATAAAGTTCTTTGCTTTTCTTTCATTCGGATCGGTCAAACCAGATGATACACGGACCCATGCATATATATACACGTAGCATTTGGCCAAAGAATATATTACGCCACAGAGAGACAAGGAGGATTGTCTTTAGGTGATCATATCAAATAAAAAATTCAGAGAAAACAGATTGTCCACAGAAGCCATGACGAAAGACTTTGCTTCACACCTCATCGACTACGTCATAAGCCATGAACTATATATACATAATACTATACTATCATATATGAAAAGCCAACTACTTCACTCTCTATCTATTTCCTACTGCAATTACTACTCAATTTGTTGTGATATCTCTAAAAACTAAAAGTTAAGAAAATGACAAAATTATATGAGAATGAACAGCCAGTAAAGGCCTTTGGATGGGCAGCTAGAGATACCTCTGGTGTTCTTTCTCCTTTCAACTTTACAAGAAGGTATTATTTGATTCTTTTATCCTAAATTTTAGTTAGCTTTTTTTTTCAGTTAAGTTAAATTTATTCAGCTTCTCTGTTTTATGAGTGGTGTTATGGCTATAGAAAACTCTAAAATGGGGGTAATTTAGTTTGGATTACTTATGGGTGCAGAGCTACGGGTGAGAAGGATGTGCAGTTCAAAGTTATGTATTGTGGAATTTGTCATTCTGATCTTCATCAGCTCAAGAATGAATGGAGCAATAGCATATATCCTATGCTACCTGGGTTAGTTTCCATCTGCTTACTTACTTTTTCTATGTTCTTTCTTTCTCTGTTCACTTGATATAACACTATTGTTTTTTAATCTATTTCAAAAATAATGTTTTTTTTAATATTTTAAACTTTTAAACTTTATATTTCACATATTTTACCCATAATGAGATATAGATATTTTTATGACCGTAGAAATATTGTAGAACATTTAAAACCACAAATTTTGAGGGCACTTCTGAATTCTGATATGTGTTAGTCTATCCATCTTTCTTAATTTATGTGCTCAAAAGTATGTAGCTTTCTTTTTTTAAAATATTGTTATGATTGACTCTTGAGAAAGTTATTTCGTAAATAACCTCTTTATCCTTAAAGCGATAAAATCTGCATACACACTATCCTTCTCAGACCTTACTAGTGGCATTTCACCGAGTTTGGCATTTCACCGAGTTATTGTTGTTGTTATGATTGACACGAAGGGTTCCGGGTAAAATTAGCCTAATTTAGGATTATTGAAGGAGTCAAAGTTGCTGTCTTGTGAATGGTTAAGCTAATTCCATGTTAAGAGTTGTTTAAAGGAATTAAAGATTTGGTTGTATCTGCAGATACTTTTATCAAGGATCAGATTCCAAGATAGAATATATTTTCGTTTATTGCAAGAAACAGAGTAGTGTAGTGCTTTCACAATTATTAAGTTTCAAAAGTGAAACTTAATCACATGTTACGCTACGCTACTAAAGTTCTTTATCTAAATGAGAATTTAGTTTTTTGATTATCAATTCTACAGGCATGAGGTTGTTGGTGTGGTAACAGAAGTTGGTAACAAAGTGGTGAAATTTAAGGTTGGTGACAAAGTAGGTGTCGGATGTTTAGTAGGATCATGTCGCAAATGTGAAAACTGTGACAACAATCTCGAGAATTACTGTTCTGATCAGATAATGACATACAATGGTATTTACACCGATGGAACCACCACGTACGGAGGTTACTCTGATATCATGGTAACGGACGAGCACTACGTCGTTCACTGGCCGGAGAATTTGCCAATGGAAGCTGCTCCATTGTTATGTGCTGGAATTACAACATATAGTCCTCTGAAATATTTTGGACTCGATAAACCTGGAATGCACATTGGTGTTGTTGGTCTTGGTGGTCTTGGTCATATGGCTGTGAAATTTGCTAAGGCATTCGGAACCAAAGTGACTGTTATTAGTACATCTGCAAGTAAAAAACAAGAAGCAATTGAGCGTTTAGGTGCAAACTCATTTTTGGTTAGTCGTGACCCTGACCAAATGCAGGTGAATATTATGACTTTTGACTTTATACCTCGATCAATCAATAAACTATGCTTCAATCTTAAACTGGAGTTTGACATAAGAATATTAATTTTCATATATACATGTAATATGAGCAGGCTGCGGCGGGCTCGCTTGACGGCATCATTGATACTGTCTCTGCAATTCACCCTCTTCTTCCGTTGATTAATTTGTTGAAAACTCATGGGAAGCTTGTAATGGTTGGCGCACCAGAAAAACCACTAGAGTTGCCTGTATTTCCCTTGCTTTTAGGTACGTTTCTTGAATCGACTGTTTCTATATATCCATGCATTCTTTTTAGAACCAACAAAATTTGATATTGATACAAATGTTATATAATTTGATAAACAGGAAGGAAGCTAGTAGCGGGGAGTGCCATAGGAGGGATAAAGGAGACACAAGAGATGGTAGACTTCGCGGCAAAGCATAACATTACACCAGATGTTGAAGTCGTGCCAATGGACTATGTGAATACAGCTTTAGACCGTCTTTTGAAATCGGATGTTAAGTACCGTTTTGTACTTGACGTTGGCAATACATTGAACAAGAGTTAGTAGGGGGAGTTGGGCAAGAAAATGAGAATTGGATCTACTATGTGTGCTTCTCAATACATCCGATTGCATCATATATTTTGGATAATTTAAGAAATAGGAGTTCGTAATTGCTAGAAAGCCATGATGTAACCAATAATGAAAGAAGGATTAGGAGGGAAAAAAAAAAGAAATTCAGATTAGTCGTTATGACAATAATTTTTCGTTGATGGACAGTTTCAAGCTTAACCGAATTTAGTAATTAAACATAAAAATTAATATGATACTTAAATAATAACAAGCACTTCACATTAGAAAATATATATAAGAATTTAATAGATCTTAACATATAATATGTATATAGAAGAACAAAGAGATTGACGTATTTCAATAAGATTTGATGAGAAAGTGACCATACAACCTATTATTTAAAATTATATCTCTGAGAATTTCAAATATTTATAGATATTTTTTAAAGAAAATTCTATATAAATTCTTAGAAGTATATATAAAAATTATATATTGATATGTCAGCTTGGTTTGGGTTTTGTTTTACTCAAATACCAAACCTAGTCGGGTTTTTTAATCGTCGTCTGTTGGGTTTGTAACATTTCGAAGATAACTTGCACATTGATTCCATCGCCTTCATCACCAGGCGTACCTCGAGCTGTTGATCGGGATCCTTCGCGAAAGCTGTTTTCGAGGTCGGTTGACAGGTTGGCATCGATGGACACATGTGAGTTGACATCGATTGGGTCTGCAACTGGGACCCCGTCGAGGTCAGCAAGGGGCACCTCGTTGCTAGGTACTATATTGTTGTTTTCGCCATGGTGGCCAGATTCAACATCAACGTTCAAGTGAGCAAATTGAGAGTTTGATATTCTTAGATATATTTGAAATTAAAATCTCAAAGAACAAGCGTAAAATAAAGTGTGTTATGGAAATATGTATCAAATTACCACTATTATCCTTAGCCCCACGGTGGGCGCCAAACTGTTTACCCTTAAAAAATAGATAAAAATTAAATTTATACACGGTTTTAAGAATATGTGGACTAATTCAGATTAATGACGTTAGATAAGTTAATAAAAATTAGAATAAACAGCCAAACGAGTGGTGATACTGAATTCGGGCTCGGTTAAAAGCTTAATAAATAGCCTTCCTTCGGTTCGGAGCCAAACACTTATGAAGAACTTCTGAACAAAGATAAGAACTTTGAATAACTTTATAAATAGAGAAAACATATGTGTATGTCACGACCCAAAATCCAACTAGTCGTGATGGCACCTAACCCAACCCGTTAGATAAGCCAATTACCAACTATCTCATTTCAATGAAATTAATGATGTAATTAATTAAAAGAAAATATCTAAAACCAATACTTTAACCCAAGAATTGGTAGTACAAATCATGAGCTTCTAAGAATAGAGTATACAAAGCGGAAATGAAATAAATACATAGTCTGTTTGAATAATACATAAACAGAGCTTTTATAAATCTAAGGCTACCCTGAACAAGAGGCAGCCCAATGTGCAGAAGTGTAGTATCAGTACAACCGACCATATGTAATGAGTAAGTAACAAACCTAGCCGTAGGTTGAAAGTAGTGACGAGCTTCCACCAAGTCGGGTCCAAAACCAATAGTCCACAATAATCCATAACAACATAAAGCAAATAATACCAGAAGTAACTCAGGGATAAAATACTCAGCCAAAAAATGATTTTAAAAATTATAATTTTTCCTTTCAAATACATCAGTGAAAACCAAATCGTTTGCCGGAGTTGCCAAAAATATGAATAGTTTGAAAACAATAAATTTCTCCCAAAATCTTGTCAATAATAAATAAGATGTTTCATTTTCCTTCCGGATAACCCGTGTAAAAATAAAATAAATGCATCACTATGCCCATCTGTCAACAATGTGTGAAAAATCATGAATGATGTGATGCAGTACAGCTCGAGGAAATACATCTCTATGCATGTATATCATGTGTGCATGCCAATGCAATGCAACTCAATGATAAAATCATAAACAGCCCCTCAGGCAGAACATCACTCATATATAGCCCCTCGGGAAAACCTCACAGTCCCTCGTTCCACTCGGGCATACCTCACAATCACTCTTTCCTCCCAGTCACTCAGCACTCGACACTCGTACTCAGTAGGTACCTGCGCTCACTGGGGGTATGTACAGACTCCGGAGGGGCTCTTTCATCCCAAGCGCTATAATCTGCACGGACCATTCACGTGCTGCACGGACAACTCACATGCTATAATAATAAAGTATGCTGCAGGCGGGCAGCCCCTATCCATACTCATCCTCACAATCAGGCCCTCGGCCTCACTCAGTGATAAACCTCTCAAGCCACTCGGGCATTTCAGTAAAACAGGGCATTCGGCCCAAAACATTTATATGCATCAAAATAGAGTCATAAAACTGAGTTATGATATGCAATGAAAAGAATATGATTGAGTATGAATTTTTAATTTAAAATAAATAATTCACAGCAATATGACCTCTGTGGGTCTCAATAATACTGGCACATAGCCTCAACATGATTTTTAATATGCTTTTCAACTAAATTTCTTTAACTCATAAAACCGCATGGAAAATGCCAAGATCATTTAACTATAAAATTTTACAGAAATAATTAAGTCACAATTTCTATAGTGCACGCCCACACGCCCGTCACCTAGCATATGCGTCACCTCCCAACAATTCACAAAATATATATATATATTCATGGTTCATACCCTCAACTCCAAGATTAACAGAGTTACTTACCTCGAACAAGCCGAATCTAATGTCGAGCAAGCTAAACAATGCTCCAGAAATTCTATTATGCGAGTATCAACTCCCGAACGGCTTGAATCTAGTAACAATTAATTTGATTCAGTCCACACAATTTATAGGAATTAATTTCATATCAAAATGCTAATATTTTCCACAAAATCTGAAATTACGCCCCAAAATTCACCTATGGAGCCCACATCTCGAATTCTGACGAAACTCACAAAATACGACAACCCATCCAATTACAAGTTCAACCATACTAATTTCACTTAAATCCGACTCCAAATCGGATTTCAAACTTAAAACATTCGTTTTGTGACATTATAGAAATTTCCTTCTATTTATCTTGAAGATTCAATAATCTTACACCAAAAATGAAGATTAATTCATGGAATATAATCACAAGGGAGTTAAGAACACTTACCCCAAGTTGTGTGAAAAAGTTTTCTCTCCAAAATCGCCTAACCCGAGCTCCAAAATCCGAAAATGGGTGAAAATGTCGAACCCTCAAATTTAAGGTTCTGCCCCAGCGATTTCCGCATCTGCGGAAAAGTTTTGCGCACCTGTGCATCCGCTTGTGCGAGCAAATCGTTGCATTTGCGGACTCCACTCGCCGACCCAGTTTCCGCTTCTGCGCGCATCCGTCCGCATCTGCGCTCATGCAGGTACAGAATTTTCCCTCGCACCTGCGACCAATGCCTCACAACCCTCTGCCCGCATCTGCGCTCCTTCTCGCGCAGGTGCGATTCCGCACCTGCGAAGCACCTTCCACACCTGCGCACCTCGCTTCAACGCACCCCTGCTCGCACTTGCGAGCTCGCACCTGCGACTACCTTTTCGCATGTGCGATTATTCAAGAAGGCTTCAATTCCAGCAGTCTTCCCAATTTAAAAATCAATCCATTAACCATCGGAAACTTACCCAAGGCCCTCGGGCCCCCGTCCGAACATACCAACAAGTTCTAAAACACACCACGGACCTACTCTAGGCCTCAAATCACATCAAACAACCTCAAAAATACGAACTACACATGGATTCAAGCCTAATAAATTTAGAAATTTTCA
Organism: Nicotiana otophora; assembly: GCA_000715115.1. Lineage (NCBI taxonomy): Eukaryota > Viridiplantae > Streptophyta > Magnoliopsida > Solanales > Solanaceae > Nicotiana > Nicotiana otophora. The sequence goes on along the minus strand of AWOL01S0018700.1, from coordinate 56,068 downwards.
AATTCTACAAACGATGCTGAAACCTAACAAATCACGTCCGATTGACTTCAAATTTTGCACACAAGTCACATTTCACATTACGGACCTATTTCAATTTCCAGAATCGGATTCCGACCCCGATATCAAAAAGTAAAATCCCTGAACAAACTTTCCAAAAGTTCAACTTTCGGCAATGCAAGCCAAATTCCACTACGAACCTTCAAATAATTTTTCGGACACGCTTCTAAGTCCAAAATCACCATACGGAGCTATTGGAATCATCAAAATTCGAATCCGAGGTCGTTTACCCATAAGTTCGTATTCGGTCACTATTTTAACTTAAGCTTTAAGCCTTGGAACTAAGTGTTCCAATTCCTTCCAAAACCTTACTGGACCCGAATCAATTATCCCGGTAAGTCACACAACAACTGTAAAGTACAATTTGAGCAGTAAATGGGGAAGCAAGGTTGTAATACTCAAAACGACCGGTCCGGTCATTACATTCTCCCCCACTTAAACATACGTTCATCCTCGAACGTGCCAAAAGTTGTTTCCAAGCCATCAAATCATTGTTCCATCTTACCACATACATACCCGGGGTGAACCCACGTCACCCTATCCCATACAGGCTTGACTACACAATGCAACTGAAAATCATTAATTTAACTCTAGCCCATAAACCTTGGAATTTAATTTCTAACCTTTAGAATTTCTTTCAAGACACAAATCTTACATTTACACACCGTATAAGTCCGAACAAGTTGCATCGGGCTAAAACTATAACCACGGATATAATCAACCTACATATTACACAACTCGCAAGTTCGTAGTACCATTCCTGATCGCAGTGACTACTCCAAAACCAACCACACACTAGTATTAAACCCATATCGAACCAAACCTCATCCCAAAACCTCCGTACACTGTTGATAATAAAAGAAACACGCAAATTTCATGACCACTTACCAGATCAACAAGTCATGGAGCCCTCTCGCCCCAACCAGAACCATAATCCCTTTCTGAGCCGACTTTCAATATTATACTCCTCAATATACCGAAATCAAACCTGATAGTACCCATTCTAGGTCCAATGACCTTATATTACTAAACACAACTATTCCACGGACATGCCGCACCAATATAACTCAGAGCGACAACCCATGCCATCCGTGCACCAATATGCAACAATTCAAATGTACTCAGGCATGAAAATGACTCAAATGAGAAAACTGCCTCGCAAGATTAACAAGTACCGCCACAACGAAACGCTGAAAATGCATCATATACCGTAGAACCATCACCCGATTCTAACACAAGGTTCATACCTTAACACAGCTCCGCTGCAATAGATGTCCCCATCCAAATGTTATTATATACCCTAAGCCACCCTGCTCAAAATTAATAACCACGGAGAGGCAAATGACAAAAATGCCACATAACCTGAAAGAACATAACCATTACGCAATCGATCATGCAATACCCAAATATTCATCACGCTCAAACTCCACTATAAAGCTCAAATAGAACCGCACTATCTGTGCACATAACCAATGAATCACAACTCCTCGTAGCATAAATGAGTAACTCGCATATCATCTCAGAGCACGAATAAGCTCAACATCAACCGAATGACACATCCCTTAATAATAGCAGTATGGAGCCAACTATTCCGACTCGGTATAGAATACATATCTTAATTGGGACTACCAATGGACCGCCAAATCAACTCGGGTTACCCACAAATAGATAAAAACAATTCTTCCAAAAATCCATAATGACTGAATCATAACACATTCTATCATCTGGCTAGCTCCGGCCACAACTTCACAGTCCACAACCATGAACAATCCGCTCCTGAGAACTCCCAATCTCCAAATTCATAGAGCACGCGAATCATCATATTTGATTCCATATCCATACCCCGAATATCTAACACCTCTCTCATACATGATCATCCCACGAGAAATACTTTAAAAGTTCTCCCGTGCCACTTTAGCAAAATTTGAATATAAGCAGTCGATAAACCAGGAAAATTGATGCAATACCTATGAGATATCCATAATTCAAAACATAGTGTGCCTTCTGAAATGTACACTCTACTCACGCAATACCAAATAGTTATAACATTCATCTAAACATCGAAAACGGTTCATGCCCTCTAAGAATTTATGACCTCTCTTTGAAAGCTAAACTATGACCTTGCACATGCCAACCTTAATTCCACACAACACACCGCATCTATCATGCCATCATTTGAAAAAAAAAAATGAGAACCTCATAATCATTCTGAGTCACAAGTAAAATACATATCTAATCATCCAGAAGCCTTACATTTGATCCCATCCGGTATAAAATCACAATACTCAACATGCTCCTCAGGCCGGTAGGAAAATACCCATCTCAAACCGTGGTAGAAAACCTCAAGAATGCTTTGGAATCCATTTGCACATAATCATACCATCAGAGTTGAATCTCTCTAAATCAACCAAGCCACGCAGGTCGCCAAGCCCAGGTGTATTGCCACATAGCACCTGTAGAAAACCCCCACATCATAAGCACTCAAAGAACCGATCATATCCATTACCATACTGATCCAACCTACTACCAAGTTGTCCTATTTCTCCAAGTCCCTTCCGAATTTGTCTTCAGATTGATACTTCTTCTTGCTAAAATACCACGATCTTTAACCACAACTCACCCTACAAACCTTAGCATATAACCACAATGCCCTACGACCCATAAGAAACTGTATTCTTCTTAAGCACCTTCAAAAATATCACAACTATAACACTCACTCTGAGAATACCTTATGTGAATTTGAAATTGTTCTTCTTACCTTCCTTACACAAAAAAATGTAGAATCCATACACAAGTCCGGAAACATTCTCAATTGCTATATATAATTTCTCAAACCCACTAGAAATTTTGTTTTCTTTTCCCGAGAGTCATCCACTTTACTCAAATCTAATTGCACTGCCCAAATGGGCCCAAAGACACGTGCCCCATTAGCACCACAATACTCAAAGAAGTAACTCTACTTTAACACACATATCAAATTCATACTCCATGCGCACTACATCATTCACCAATAACAACTCGCTCATCCCACGGATTTCATATACTCATACGTGCAATATAATCCTTAACCAGGAATTTTCCTTATTCAAGTCATCCTCGATCTCAACTTCTGCAAGTCATAGCTAACCCACAAGTATGCCTCAGACCAAAATTAAAATTCAATACCTAACCATGAAATCAAATTGTCAGTAGCAGACTCCCCCACTTGGCTCAAAGCCATAGATTAAAATATTCCATAACTCACAATACCAATACTCTCTCACTGCCATAATGCCACAGTCAGTCCAATGAAACTTCTTCCCAAGTTCATACAACGCCAACCATAAAATACCTCAATCATCCACTAAGCTCGCATTTATTCTCTTGACACTCAAGTCAACTTTCTCAGCCAGATTCAAATTTAAATCTCCACCCATACACCCCATCGGCAGAAAAGAAACTCTATACTCATATCATAAGGAATACTCCTACGTAGATTACTCCGCAGAAGATAACCCACCTGCTCAGCCTCAAATTGGCATGTTGTTATATCCTTTCGCAACCACAATTACTATGCAATCACTTAATCTTTCTGAGTCCTAACTCATTAACCAGACACGAGAATTTAGTTTTACCCAAAAATTTAACAATATGAAAGATCCTTCAAAACATTCATACTGGAGAATGTACGCCACATCAATTCAAAAATCAAGCACCCAATGGCCTTTCCTTTACATTTCAAGGAAACAGTTCTCGTCATATTCAAATCGTCTTAACACATCCCGTATTTACATCATACTCATCACAAAGCTATTCCGCCGCTCATCGAGCCACAACTTCCACTCATAGGGATATTACCAGACATATGAGTCCAAATGTACAGGTTACAACTGAAGCTATCGAGTCTAAGTTGTGGTCTAAACCTTGCCTCAAGTCCTCGGGCAAACCTCACAGTCACTCGTGCCACTCGGGCATACCTCACAATTACTCTTGCCACTCGGGCATACCTCACAATCACTCTTGCCTCCCAGTCACTCGGCACTCGATACTCGTACTCAGTAGGTACCTGTGCTCACTGGGGGTATGTACAGACTCCGGAGGGGCTCCTTCAGCCCAAGCGCTATAATCTGCACGGACAACCCACGTGCTGCACGGACAACTCACGTGGTATAATAATAAAGTATGCTGCAGGTGGGAAGCCCCAATCCACACTCATCCTCACAATCAGGCCCTCGGCTTCACTCAGTCATAAACCACTCAAGCCACTTGGGCATTTCAGTAAAATAGGGCTTTCGGCCCAAAATGTTTATATGCATCAAAATAGAGTCATAAAATTGAGTTATGATGTGCAATGAAATAAATATGACTGGGTATGAATTTTCAATTTAAAACAAATAATTCACAGCAATATGGCCTCTGTGGGTCTCAATAATACTGGCACATAGCCTCAACATGATTTTGAATATGCTTTTCAGCTCAATTTCTTTAACTCATAAAACCGCATGGAAAATGCCAAGATCATTTAACTACAAAATTCCACAGAAACAATTATGTCATAATCTCTATAGTGCACGCCCACACGCCCATCACCTAGCATGTGCGTCACCTCCCAACAATTCACAAAATACATATATTCAGGGTTCATACCCTCAACTCCAAGATTAGAAGAGTTACTTACCTCGAACAAGTCGAATCCAATATCGAGCAAGCTAAACAATGCTCCAGAAATCCCATTATGCGAGTATCAACTCCAGAACGGCTCAAATCTAGTAACAATTAGTTTGATTCAGTCCACACAATTTATAAGAATCAATTCCATATCAAAATGCTAATATTTTCCATAAAATCTGAAATTACGCCCCAAAATTCACCTATGGGGCCCACATCTCGAAATCCGACGAAACTCATAAATTACGATAACCCATCCAATTACAAGTTCAACCATACTAATTTTACTTAAATCCGACTCTAAATCGAATTTCAAACTTGAAACATTCGTTTTGTGACATTATAGAAATTTTCTTCTATTTCTCTTGAAGATTCAATAATCTTATACCAAAAATGAAGATTAATTCATGGAATATAATTACAAGAGAGTTAAGAACACTTACCCCACGTTGTGTGAAAAATTTTCTCTCCAAAATCGCCCAACCCGAGCTCCAAAATCCGAAAATGGATGAAAATGTCGAACCCTCGAATTTAAGGTTCTGCCCTAGCGATTTCCGCATCTGCGAATAAGTTTTGCGCACCTGCGCATCCGCTTGTGCGAGAAAATCATCGCATTTGTGGACTCCACTCGCCTGCCCAGCTTACGCTTCTGCGCGCATCTGTCCGCATCTTTGCTCACGCAGGTGTGGAATTTTTCCTCGCACCTGCGACCAATGCCTCACAGGCCTTTGCCCTCATCTGCGCTCCTTCTCGCGTAGGTGCGATTTCGCACTTGCGCACCTCGCTTCAGCGCACTCTACTCACACTTACGAGCTCGCACCTGGGACTACGTTTTTGCTGGTGCGATTACACCAGAAGGCTTCAGTTCCAGCAGTCTTCCGGATTCAAAAATCAATCCGTTAACCATCCGAAACTCACCCGAGGCCCTCGGGTCCCCGTTCGAACATACCAACAAGTCCTAAAACATAGGGTGTGAATCCTAGTCGAGGCCTCAAATCACATCAAACAACCTCAAAAATACGAACTACATACAAATTCAAGCCTAATAAATTTAGAAATTTGTAAATTCTACAAACGACGCCAAAACCTATCAAATCACGTCCGATTGACTTTAAATTTTACACACAAGTCACATTTCACATTACGGACCTATTCCAATTTCCAGAATCGGATTCCGACCCCGATATAAAAAAGTCAAACCCCGGGTCAAACTTTTCAAAAATTTAACTTTCGACAATTCAAGCCAAATTCCACTACAGACCTTCAAATAATTTTTCGGATACGCTCCTAAGTCCAAAATCACCATACAGAGCTATTGGAATCATCAAAATTCGAATCCGAGGTCGTTTACCTATAAGTCCGCATTCCGTTACTATTTTAACTTAAGCTTTAAACCTTGGAACTAAGCGTTCCAATTCCTTCCAAAACCTCACTGGACCCGAATCAATTATCCCGGCAAGTCACACAACAACTGTAAAGTATAATTTGAGAAGTAAATGGGAATGCAAGGTTATAATATTCAAAACGACCGGTCGGGTCGTTACAGTGTATTGCCTTGGTATGCATGTTGCGAAATGTGTATTGAATAATAATCTTCCCCTTTATATAGTAGGAGAGTTACCCTAAGTACAATTTTAAGAAAGATAAAGATCTTCCTTTTCGCTAATCACTGATCAACTGCTGATTTGGGCCGGGATTTACGTCGTGATATTTGGTCGGGCACGACTATTACGACCCTTTGTTAATCGTGTGCGGACGTTTGGCAATGCTCTCCGAGGTCTCGTTATTCGAATCGGGTCCAGGGGCATGGTATCGATGGCTCCGGGGGAAGGTTCTTTGTTCGACCTTGATACGGGAGGTTCCGAGCTTTGATTTTGATTCCTTGTAGTTACGTCCTCACTTCGTTTCTCCCATCGGGAAATTGGAGTGCTCCTTAGCCCCGATTTTACCCGTATACATCCCTGGATTGCTTATTTCTTCAAAAACAAATGAGGCCTCTAAGTCATTTTGTTGTATTCATTAGCTTTGTTGAATCCTGAGATATCTTGCATGTATTTCCCTAAACAGTATACGTGCAATATCACTTTACGATATTCACGCTATCAAGATCGTTCTTCAATTCTATCTTTCTAAAAATTCTAAAAGTGGACTTGTATATGAACATTAAAATGACAAGTGTATATTTAAAGTTATTTTAAGGTTTGGATCTTCAATTCAGTCTGTTCAGATGCTAAAAATCTTTTCCGAGGGGAAAAACAATATCCTACCGACAGTTTATATCCCGAATTTTAGTGGATTAAGATATTGTCCTCAAGTGGTAGGGTCGACGCTGCATTTATTTTCTTTGACACATAGTTAAGTCATTATAATAGTAGTTTCTTTGATTTGATTTTGATCATGTCTAGATTAATTAGCTTTTTCTTTAACTACAGTTTTTTTCTCAAATTATTGTTTGTCACTTTTTATTTCTGATTGGTTTGGAAGTATATTATGTATAATTTTTCCAACAGAGGAAGCCATTAGATAACAAGAAGTGAAGAAGAGTTGGAAAATGAATTCAAACAAAAGAATCATGCAAATAATTGATTGCATATCGCACAATTTTGACTTCAAAGAGTTGTGTAGAATTCAAAGTTGGCAACCCTAATTCAGAAACGTATATAAGATTTTAAGAGTATGGGTATACTAATATCTTTATCAATATATGATTTGAAAATATAAATTTTTTTTACGATGACCCAAGAGCAAACTCTCATTAATATTATTAGCATTATTAGCTAGTTTTCATACTTTGAAAACTATCACTAATAGAATCATTACTTACCGTTTTGAATATCTTACGTTATATATAGCGAGATAAAAACTATTAAAAATTCTCCATCCATCCTATTACGTAAATCTTTTTATGTACTTCTATTTTTCTGTAGATGCGTGATTTGCATTATTAGTGAAAACTTTCTTTTTAAAGAATAATTTTAGGTAGAGTAACTAAGAAGAAAGTGAAACAATAAAGAAAAGAAACATGCATGTTTTACTAAACACTATGAGGGAGCAAGTAGGAATTGTTTCACTCTCATCTTATTATGTGTTTGGTCAAACGCAATCATACACGTACCTCATCGACTACGGCATAATCCATGAATCCAAAGGCCTATATATACATAATATCCACAGCCAACCACTTCACTATCTATCTATTTCCTACTGCACTTAATTACTACTCAATTTGTTGTGATATATCTAAAAAACCAAAAGTTAAGAAAATGGCAAAATTATATGAGAATGAACACCCAGTAAAGGCCTTTGGATGGGCAGCTAGAGATACTTCTGGTGTTCTTTCTCCTTTCAACTTTACAAGAAGGTATTATTTGATTCTTTTATCCTAAATTTTAGTTAGCTTTTATTTTTAATTAAATTTATTCAGCTTCTCTGTTTTATGAGTGGTGTTATATGGTTTGGATTAATTATGGGTGCAGAGCCACGGGTGAGAAGGATGTGCAGTTCAAAGTTATGTATTGTGGAATTTGTCATTCTGATCTTCAGCAGCTCAAGAATGAATGGAGCAATAGCATATATCCAATGGTACCTGGGTTAGTTTCCATTTTCTTACTTTTTAATTATTTATTTGCATTTGAATTTAAGTTGTATAAAAGACATGTAATCTAACTTGTGATAACATGGTAATTAACATTTTTATCAGATTATTAATATTTATCGTATAGATTTATTTATTTTAGTGACGAGCTTCTGTGACGACTACTGTAGTCGCCATCAAAAGTCTATATCGCCGGTTGGAGCGCCGTCCTGTGGCACATTATTTACTGGCAAACTAAGCCGCCACAAAATCTAATTTTCTTATTATTAGCTTTTGGCGGCGACTAAGTTCGCCACAAAAGGTACACAAGTGCGTCACAGTATAGGTTTCAGATAGGTCGTCATATCGGGCGACATAGACTTTTAGTCACTAAAAAGCTTACTTTCCTATAGTCTATAGTTACATTATAATTGATCTATCGAGCAGATATTTTTGACGCATTGAAATTAAACTCTTGCAAAACATGTACTTTTCCTTTTGTTGCATCTTCTTATAATTGACGTGAAGGTTTCTACTTAAAATTAGGAGACAGGTTCATAAGTGGCCGAGGCGGTTCAATGGTATCCGCAGCCTAAAGCCAAACTTAAACGAGGGGCCCTAAGTTTTTTCATATTAATAAAATTTTATTTTGAATTTTTTTTTCTTGATTTTTGAGATGTAAATTTTTTAATAATTTATTTATAATCGATATTTTAACTAGGATTATATATATTTCTACTTTCTAGTGTTATTATTCAATTATTTTAGAATTTTCTGATTTTCTAAAAGATTTTTGTTAAACTCTCACCAACTTCTTCTTCTCCTTGGATTCCATTCTCTTCTAACTCAATTATATTAGTGATTTGTTTATCTACCATAAATTCTTCCTATTTTTGGGGATTGTATTAAAGTTTAAATTCTTCCCTCTTTTTTTGATATTTTTAATATACGGATTCATATATTTTTATTGACATATTAAAATTCTAATAAATTAAAAAATATAATACATATACTTAGAAACAAAAGATATAAAAAAAATAATTAAATTTAGATGCAAAGTAATTAGAAAAGTATAGAACAATTGAACCTAGTTTAACAAATAGTCATAGATAACTTGATATTACTTTTTGTTGTTTCAATATTTTTGGTGCAATGCCGGGAAAGCTTAACAAAAAAGGAGTTCGCAATTGCTTTCTGCTGTCATATTTGATAGAATATTTTATGAGACAGTGAACTTAAAGTCTAGAAAGGCTAAAAAGAATATAAAATATTAAGTAAAAATCGACAAGGTGGGTTGCTCTGATGGTAAGCACCCTCCACTTCCAACCAAGAGGTTGTGAGTTCGAGTCACCCCAAGAGCAAGGTGGGGAGTTCTTGGAGGGAAGGATGCCGAGGGTCATTTGGAAACAGCCTCTCTACCCCAGGGTAGGGGTAAGGTCTGCGTACACACTACCCTCCCCAGACCCCACTAGTGGGATTATACTGGGTTGTTGTTGTTGTTGTTGTTGTTGTTAAGTAAAAATCAGTTCAAAGAGAAAGTAATAAAAGTAACGCGGGCCTTGTGATAATATTCATAATATATAAAGCAGGCAACTTGTTCTATTCATACGAAAGTTACTATTCTTGTTCTATTCATAGTAAGTTACTATTCTTATTCCCAAATTATCTCTATCGGTCCCACAGTTTTCTTATTTATGAAAGATATGCTTTTATATATATATATATATATATTAAATATTTTAAAAAACAATTCATCAAATACAAATACAACTATTTAATACAGTATCAAATAATTTTGGGCCTCCTAGATGTGGGGCGTCAAGCAGTTGCTTGATTAGCTTTACTATTGATCCGGCAATATTTATGAATTAAATACACCAGCCTAGCACAATTACTTGATAAACAAAAGGAGCACTAAAATAGTTACAAAATTAGCAACAAGCAAGGTATCCGCAAATTTCGCTCACCCAGCCCAGCAAACCTTTCCTATTTAATTGATATTCAATAAAAGGGATCAGACTGACAAGGTGGGTTGCTCTTATGGTAAGCACCCTCCACTTCCAACCAAGAGGTTGTGAGTTCGAGTCACCCCAAGAGCAAGGTGGGTAGTTCTTGGAGGGAAGGATGCCGAGGGTCATTTGGAAACAGCCTCTCTACCCCAGGGTAGGGGTAAGGTCTGCGTACACACTACCCTCCCCAGACCCCACTAGTGGGATTAGACTGGGTTGTTGTTGTTGTTGTTGTTGTTGGATCAGATCCCATCTAGTTGCCTCTTTTATATGTATGTGCAAATTAACGATTTTAATTTATTATTATACGGCCGTAATAGTTATCTACATTTATATGCATTATCCGTTGTTGTCTAAATTTATATGCATTATCCGTTATTGCATATCTAAATGATTGTGTTTACTTATATACATAGTATAATGTGTATTTAAATGTGATTTTAAAGAAATATAAACTTGTTTACCCTCAAAATCAGATAACAATTAAATTTGTAAGTGGTTTGAAGGATACATAGATTAAATTGATACAAAATGATAAATTAAATAGCAATTGAAATAAAATATGGTAAAGTACACTCGACCTCACGAATTGAACACTTACAGCCTTAGGTGGTGAGCCAACCTTGAACAAAATGCACTTTTGATCAATGTCTAAGACACAATTGAATAAGAACTTTAAAGAGAAAATAATAGTATNTGACAAGGTGGGTTGCTCTGATGGTAAGCACCCTCCACTTCCAACCAAGAGGTTGTGAGTTCGAGTCACCCCAAGAGCAAGGTGGGGAGTTCTTGGAGGGAAGGATGCCGAGGGTCATTTGGAAACAGCCTCTCTACCCCAGGGTAGGGGTAAGGTCTGCGTACACACTACCCTCCCCAGACCCCACTAGTGGGATTAGACTGGGTTGTTGTTGTTGTTGTTGTTGTTGGATCAGATCCCATCTAGTTGCCTCTTTTATATGTATGTGCAAATTAACGATTTTAATTTATTATTATACGGCCGTAATAGTTATCTACATTTATATGCATTATCCGTTGTTGTCTAAATTTATATGCATTATCCGTTATTGCATATCTAAATGATTGTGTTTACTTATATACATAGTATAATGTGTATTTAAATGTGATTTTAAAGAAATATAAACTTGTTTACCCTCAAAATCAGATAACAATTAAATTTGTAAGTGGTTTGAAGGATACATAGATTAAATTGATACAAAATGATAAATTAAATAGCAATTGAAATAAAATATGGTAAAGTACACTCGACCTCACGAATTGAACACTTACAGCCTTAGGTGGTGAGCCAACCTTGAACAAAATGCACTTTTGATCAATGTCTAAGACACAATTGAATAAGAACTTTAAAGAGAAAATAATAGTATATTGCTTATGAATGCGTGTAACAGTCCCTTTTACAAGTAATGAGACCCCCTTTTATATAGTAGGGGAGTCCTGCTTTAGTTACAATTCTATAAAAGGTAAAAATCTCCTGATTTGCTGATTTGCCGGTTCCTTATCGATACGTGCCGAGGTTCCCGCTGTAATACTCGACCGATCACAGATATTTCGGTCTTCTGTTATTTTGGTCTCCTGTTAGTTATACTGGCAATGTTTTCTCGAGCTCGTTCGAGGTCAGGGTCGATTTAGGGATCACGGACTCGATGTTCTCGAGGACAGACATTCTAACCTCGTGTTCTGGTTTGATAGGACTCGGGGTCAATCTTTGATCCCTTGTGTTCCGAGCCCGATTAGTCATGTAGTAGACGAGCCCGATTTTGACCGTATACAGATAGTCCTCTCGTTTTTCGGATAGGAAACAACGAGAAACGAAATGAGCTTCCGATTCTCACCTCGATACTCCATGTCAGAAACGACAAAATGAACGAAATGTCTCGTCAGTCACGTCTCAATGACATTAAATGTTTGTTAGTTGTTGGTCGACCACTCCTGGATTTGAACTGTTGTTTGAAAGCTATAAATACCCCCTTCCTCATACATTGAAACTGTACTTCCAAACTTTCTACTCTTGCTTCTTAGAAATTTCTCTATTTTCCAGCACTCACACTTCTGATTTCTTGAGATCCTTGTGTGAAGAATTTCGTTTGTCTCCACACTAAATCACTAAGCGTACTGCTCTAACTTCCTCTTCTTCTTTTTCCTTCAATCTTCAAAAGGAAATGGCAAAGACTTCAAAAATGGTTCCCCAAAAATAAACTACTTCTACCCGCTGCTGAGGAACCAGCGACGGAACCTCCTCTTAGTACATTTATTCCTGGCGGGTGCTTGGTGATCGCCGATTTGAAAAACCTTCACTCGTACCGAGCCAAAGTGAGAAGGTCTCGAGGTACATTTGCTCGATCACTGAAGAAATTCTCCTATCGGTTAAAAAATACTGCAACTGAGTCGGTAAAGACGTGGTGGTGCCCGGCCCCGATGAAGATATCACTACCCATGTCGAGGGATATTTAATTATTTACACTTACCCATTTACGATGGGCCCATTGGACCCTATAATTATCCATTTCTGCAAAAGGTACAAGGTGTGCCTCGGCTAGATTCTCCCTTCGTTCTCGAGAATCATCATCCTTATCCGGTTCTTTATGAGCAAGATCGACGAAAGCTCGTTTACTGTCGACCATCTTATGCGCCTATACAGTCCCCGACTCTTTTATGGGGGGACTGATTAAACTTGTATGTCGGGCTAGTAAAGCCCTATTCTTGAGCATCGATGAAGATCCGAATCGAGGTTGGTTTGGCCGATTTGTCCGAGTGAGGACCTCGGACCTGATTCCAGTCGAGCATATGTCGTTCCCCGAGAAGTGGAACGCAAAACGTAAGTAAAGTTTCGTTTTTCCCAGAATTTTACTTTTTACTCTCTTTTCCTTCATTCTTATCGGTGTTTGATGGCGATGTAGTTGTTGCTCGGGACCCGAATGCAGTCCCTGGACTCAAAAGTGGTCGAGGGCATTGTTGCATAAAAGCCATATTTCAAGCGCGCATGGAGCGAGCTCTCGAAGGACCGGTGGGAGGCCCGTTCTCACGGTGAGATCCCTCTCCTTAGTGAATAACACTTATTTTTCTTTTGTACTATTGGGTTCTTATTCATTTCGTTTCCCTTTGCATGTTTTTCCAAGGATGTCACAATAAGGCCTCTATCTAGCGACGAGGATTGCCTTGCCGAGTCCCCTGCTCTGAGATAGGGTGAGGAGAAGAAGAGAAAAAGGGCTTCGAGTTCTCTGAACTCAGAAAAGAAGAAAACAAGGAGAAGGCTGGTGTGCAAATCTAAGGATAGCACCAGCACTCGAGCGTCCTCTTCGGACTCACTCCACCGACTGAGGGACGAGTCAGAAGAAGAAGCCTCTGAACTGGTGGCCTGTATACGGTTAGGATTCGAGGTTCAAGGTTCAAGGGGCTTCTGAACAAATGAGAGGTGAAACTGAATTGCCTCGACTCAGAGCGACCGATAAGGAGGCCGTGGCCGAGGCTTCCGAACCAGGAGGAGGCGAGGATGTCTTTCCCTAAGTTTGGGAGGCCGATAAGAAGGATGTGGCAGGTGCTTCTCGGGTAGTGGATAGTATCCCAAAGGACACACTCGGTGTGAAAGACCTTTTCAAGTCGCTTTCGTTCACCGAGTCCATGTTCACCAAGGCCCAGATGTGGAAAGGACGCCCCAACGAGGGGTCAGAAAGGGCCGCAGACCCCTTTCACAACTCTTTTGATGGCGTAAACTCTACTGCCTCGGAGGACGTCACCGGGTTGGGTGATTTACCGGTGCACTGGAAGAGTCCATCATTGGGAACGAGTGGACCTTCCTACTAGTCAACCGGTTTCCAGCTCTGAGTGCGAATCCTGACCCGAAGCGATCAGTAATTATGTCTATTCCGGAGGATGCCCTGGTTCTCTCCACCTTCATAGGGGTGGCCAGTTACCTTCGGTGCTTGGTCACCGAGGAATATCAATCCAGGATGAACGAGGTGCAAGAGCCCTGCCTATTCAACGAAGCGCAACAGACGTTAAACCGGGTAACTTCAGATACCTCTTTTTAACTTGTACTTAGATTAATTTATATATGGTCATAACCTTTCCTTTATGTTTGTAGGCCTTGGTACTTCATCACGAGACTTTTCTCCGATACTGGGAAGAGTTAAACCAGTATGAGGCCGAGATCCGAGGGCTCACTAAGAAGAGAGATGCATACAAACTGCTCAGTGAGCAACGCGAGGGGGAGGCTAGGAGTCTCGGAGCTGAGCTAGAGGCGGCTCGGAAGGAACATGCTGACCTGGTGGAAAAGGTAATTAAAATTCTTTGAGGTCAGTGACGATGAGCTAAACTCGATAACTAACGCTCCGAATCCGTAGGTCCAACAGAATCTTGATCGGATTGACCAACTTCGGGGCAGAGATGGAAGTGGTAAAGTCTGAGATCGAAGAATGGAAAAGCAAAATGGATCGCTTAGCCTCAGAAAAGGAGACTGCCCGGACACAATTGGCTTCGGTTGAGGTCCACCTCCGAGCTGTGAAGGAAAAGGCCTTGGTGCAGGCCAAAAAGATTGAAGAGCTCAAGTCTCAGCTGAGTTCGGCTGTCTCTAATTAAGAAAATCTGGCCAAGTAGCTTGGGACTAGGCCACTTAGGCTTTTATTTTTGCTTTTTGTATTACCTTTTTGTTGAGGCCATTTGGCCTTTGTAAATATTTGTGTCGAGGCCGTTTCGGCCATTGTAAACATCTTTCGATATGTATATATAAGCTTTTTTCCCTCACCAATCTCTGTGTTTTCTCTTTCGCTTTATTATTTATATTTGCAAAGATTAAAAATACCTTAACATTAACTAGTTAGGCTATGCTTGGAGGTTCAAATAAGCCTTGCCTTCAACATTACTTTTTATTTTAGGCATCGTGGGGGTTCTATGTGACCAAAATTCTTTCCCCAAAGTTCTTATACTCTTTTAGATTATAGTTTTCCGAGGGTAGCTTTTAGAACCTGTTAGGAACTTTAAGGCCTTGTTGTTTTTGCTACGGGTCTCGGACGTCTCCGAGCCGATTTAATTTGGCCGTAGCCTTTTTAGTTTGGGCGTTGTCCAGTGGTCTTGTCACCCCGATTTATCCGGGCTTGCCTAGGATAACAGTCCCTAGTGGGATGGTCGTAGCCTTTAAAATTCGGGCGTTGCCTAAGATCTTGTGCCCTCGAGTTCCGATGACTCGATCGGAAGTACCCGAGTGAGTGATTGTTCGTACTCAGATTAAAGTGGCCCTTGGGCTCGATACCTTTAGGCGATCGGATGTAGAAAATTCCTTAAAAATGCAAAGAAAATTTTAAGAGACAAGATATTTATCCGCAAGGAAAATGCTTCTTTTTATTCTTGTGCGTAATAGTTATACATAAGTACATGCTTTGTGCTAGGGCTCGAGCAGTCTATGCGGGCACGATTCATTTGACCGTTTGGACCTAACAATAAATCCTATCGATCGAGATCATTCAATCACGAAGTTTCTTTCCTTGCTAAAATCAATATCCGAGGGTAATGCCCCTAGTATTCGAGGTTGATCATAGTGAGAAGCCTCGGATTTTACTAATGCGATCTTTGACACCGATTCATGATCGGCCTTCAATTCTAAGTTAGCACGATCCAATGTTGCCTCGTTAAAAACCTTGCCTGAAAACCCATTTGGGACAAAATCGGACCAAGGGGAAAAGAGTGCAACGCATGCTTTCAGACCTAAAATTTTATACCGTTCCCTGCCGGTTACCTGCAAGTGTTAGTTAAAAATAAGTTAAAAGAATAAGTGGGATCGTACCTTAGTAGTGATACCACTACAAGTGAGTTATGTTCCAATTGTTCGGTAGTTGCTTTCCGTTTATAGTTCCGAGTTTGTAGGATCCCTTTCCGGTGATCTCGATAATTTGGTAAGACATTCCCAGTTCGGCCCCAACTTCCCTTCGTTCGGATTTTGGGTGTTCATTGTGACCTTCCTTAGTACTAAGTCCCCCATATTGAAGTGTCGGAGGTCGGCCCTTCGATTGTAGTATCTCACGATCCGCTACTTTTGGGCGGCCAACCGGACAAGGGCGGCTTCGCGCCTTTCATCCAATAGCTCTAGGCTTGTACTCATGGCCTCGTCATTCGATTCCTTGGTCGCATATCAAAATATGATACTTGGTTCTCCGAATTTGACCGGTATTAGAGCTTCAGCGGTGTAAACCAATGAGAATGGGATGGACCCGGTACTGTATTTCGAGGTCATACGGTATGCCCATAGGACTTCGGGTAGGATTTACTTCCATTTTCCTTTAGCATCGGTTAATCTCTTTTTGAGGTTTTGAAGTATGGTTTTGTTGGTCGATTTTGCTTGTCCATTCAACTAAGGTGATAAGGTGTTGATAAAATCCTTTTGATCTTATGGTCTTCGAGAAACTTGGTCACTTCGCTGCCGATAAATTGTTTTCCGTTGTCGCACACAATTTCGGATGGCATTCCGAACCGGCATATGATGTGGTCCCAAATTAAATCGATGACTTCCTTCTCCCTGACCTATGCCTGGGCTTCCACCCACTTAGAAAAGTATTTAGTCATAAACAAAATAAATTGAGCCTTATCGGGTGCCCAAAGAAGAGGGCCAACGATGTTCATTCCCCACTCCATGAACGGCCATAGTGACAAGACCGAATGTAGCTGCTTCATGGGTTGATGTATCATTGGAGCATGCCTTTGACATTCATCACATTTTCGTACGAACTCCTTCGCGTCCTTTTACATATCGATCCAGTAGTAGCCGACTCTGATTATTTTTTGAACCAATAATTTGGGCCCTGAATGATTTCCGCAGGCGCCCTCGTGAATTTTCCTCAGAACGTACTCGGTATCTCCTGGTCCCAAATATATTGCTAGTGGGCCATCGAACATTCTTCTGAACAGGTTTCCATCTTCAGACAAGCTAAACTGGGCTGCTTTTGTATGCAGGGCCCTCGATTATTTTGGATATGAGGGTAGGTTTTCGGCCTTCAAATATTCTATATACTTGTTTCTCCAATCCCAAGTTAAGCTTGTAGAGTTTATCTCGGCATGGCCTTCTCATGAGTTGTACTACTGCTCCCTAGTTGAGCTCGTCGTCCTCGACCAACGATCCTAAGTTAGCAAGGGCATCAACCTCGCTATTTTGATTCCGAAGTATGTGCTACAAAATCCACTCCTTGAACCGATGTAATATCACATGCAACTTGTCCAGGAACCTTTGCATTCGTTCCTCTTTGACCTCGAAGTCCAAATAACTTGGTTCACCACGAGGAGGGAATCGCATTTAGCTTCGATCACCTCCGCCCCAAGCTTTTGGCTAGTTCGAGACCTGTAATCATGGCCTCATATTCGGCCTCGTTGTTAGTCAATTTCACAGTTCTAATAGATTGTCTAACTATATTGCCTGTAGGTGGCTTCAATACGATGCCAAATCCAGACCCTTTTGCGTTCGAGGCACCATCCATAAAGAGGGTTCAGATTCCCGAAAACATCCCTGAGTTTACCAACAACTCTCTTTCGACCCCGGGTACTAGGGATGGCGTAAAGTTGGCCACGAAATTTGCCAAAATTTGAGATTTAATGGCTGTTTGGGGTCGATATTCAATATCGTACCCGCTGATTTCCACGGCCCATCTAGCCAAATGCCCCGAGAGCTCGGGTTTATGCATTATATTTCGCAAAGGGTAAGTAGTTACAACACATATAAGATGACACTGAAAAAATGGTTTCAGTTTCCTAGAGGCACTTAGCAAAGCGAATGCCAATATTTCTAAGTGAGGGTACCTAGTTTCGGCCTCCCCCAGAATCCTACTAACATAGTAAATTGGAAATTGCGTACCTTGCTCTTCCCGGACCAGGACTCCACTTACCGCTATCTCCATTACTGCCAAGTACATGTATAGTTGTTTGTCTGTCTTCGGCATGTGAAGTAGCGGTGGGCTCGACAGATACTGTTTGAGCTCCTCCAAGGCCCGCTGGCACTTCGGGGTCCATGAGAAGTTATTCTTCTTTTTCAACAGCGAGAAAAATTAGTGGCTCTTATCGGAGGACCTCGAGATGAATCGCCCCATGGCAGCTATACGCCTGGTTAGTCTTTGCACGGCCTTTACGTTGTCTACCAATGTGATACCTTCGATGGCTTTGATCTTGTCGGGGTTGATCTAGATTCCTCGGTTGGATACCATGAACCCGAGGAATTTACCCGATCCGACTCCAAATGCACATTTCTCTGGGTTCAGCTTCATATTGCACTTTTTCAACATAGTGAAGGTTTCCTGCAAATGTTCTAAATGGTCCTCTGCTCGCAGGGACTTAACCAACATATCGTCAATGTAGACTTCCATTGATTTTCCTTTTTGTTCCTCGAACATCTGGTCTACTAGGCGTTGATAAGTAGAACCAGTGTTTTTTAATCTGAATGGCATCACGTTATAGCAGTATGTGCCGTAGTTAGTGATGAAGGAGGTTTTATCCTGATCATCCAGGTCCATTCGTATGTGGTTGTACCCAGAATAGGCATCGAGAAAACTGAGGATCTTGTGGCCGGCTGTGGCATCGATCATGCGATTGATGTTGGGCAAAAGGAAAGAGTCATTGGGACATGACTTATTCTAATCCTTATAGTCTACACACATTCTTAATTCGTTCCCCTTTTTAGGGACTACTACTACGTTTGCTAACTAATCTGGGTATTTTACTTCCTGAATTGACCCTATTTTAAGGAGTTTAGATACCTCGTCCTTGATGAAAGCGTGCTTGACCTCGGACTGGGGTCTCCTCTTCTGCTTGACCAGGTGGAATTTTAGATCTAGGCTTAGCTTGTGAGTAGTTATCTTCAGTGGGATACTTGTCATATTACGACTGGGCCAATCGAAACAATCTATGTTAGCTATAAGAAATTCAATGAGTTTTTTCCTGATCTCGGGAGTTAACCCCATGCCTAGGTATACCTTTCGATCGGGGAGATATTCGATTTATGTGACCTGTTCCAGCTCCTCAACCGTTGATTTTGTGGCGTCGAAATCATCGGGGACTATAAATGAACTTGGAACCCTGTAATCATCGTCTTCATCAGTTCCCCGTTTATCCGATTGGGTCGTGGCCGGTATCGATAATTGCTATTTAGCCCCTTTCTTTGTATCCGAACTTGGTTCCTTTGATGTTATGAGTGTTGATATCGGAATCACTTCTTCGATTGCAAACATTTCCTTTGCGAATGGTTGTTCCCTATAGATTGTTTTAATTCCTCCCGGCATTGGGAACTTTAACACTTAGTGAAGAGTCGATAGGAACTGCCCTCATGTTGTGGATCCATGGCCTCCCGAATAGGGCATTGTACCTCATGTCTCCTTCGATCACATAAAACTTGATATGATTGTCCCTGCGACATTCACTGCTAATGTTTTCTCTCCCTTAGTGGTTTCACATGCCATGTTGAATGCGTTTAGAACTCGGACTGCAGGCATAATTTGATCTTGTAGGCCGAGTTGTTATACGACCCTCGATCAGATGATGTTGGCCGAGCTACCTGGATCAATTAACACATGCTTAACTCGAGATTTATTTATGAGTACAGATATTACCAGTGCATCATTTGTGGGGATGCACGATCCCTTCTGCATCCTCGTTGTTGAAAGACAAAGTTCCTTCTGGTATGTAATCTCGAGTCCGTTTTTCCCTTGTAATGGATACTTTGGTGCGCTTCAACATTGGCCCTTGAGGAATATCGACCTCACCGATGATCATGTTAATAATGTATTGAGGTTTTTCTTGTTCGGTCTGTTTATTAGAATCCCTGTTTCTGAAATGATTCTTGGCTCGGTTGCTTAGGAATTCTCGAAGATGCCCGTTGTCGAATAATCGGGCTAGCTCCTCCCTCAATTGTCGGTAATCCTCTGTTCTGTGGCCGTGAGTGCCATGATATTTGCACATCTGGTTTGGATCTCTTTGGCCTGGGTCAGATTGTAGAGGTCGAGGCCATTTGGTGTCTTTGATGCGTCCAATAGCTGATACGATGGTAGCATCATCAACGTTAAAGTTATATTTCGATAACCTTGGTGCTTCTTTAGGTCTGATAGGCCTGTCGAAATTGTTCTTGCTCTTGTGTCCTCGGCTGCTCTAGCCTCGATCATTTCTCCTTTCATTTCGTATAGAACTCCGTCTGAACCCGCTGCTTCTTCGATCCCCATTATATGGCTGGTATCGATCCCTGTTCGACCTTGGTTCACGATCTCTCTCTCTCTCTCTTGACTCCGTCGACAGGTCTAACAGGATAAACGGACCCTGAAGGAGTCCCTAGTTGATCTTCGACTCTGATTTTCGATTGATATTGGTTATGCACATAAACCCAAGTAATAGCCGGATACTCTATCGGATCTACTTCAATTGTTGTGAAGCCATCGAACTTCCAACATCGAGTCCTTGGGTGAAAGCTTGAACGACCTAATCATCAACGACCGGTGACAGGTCCATCCATTCCTTTTGAAGTCGGGACACGAACTCTCTGAGCATCTCATTATCATTTTGTCTTACTTTGAAGAGGTCCGACTTCCTGGTCTCAACCTTGATAGCCCCAGCATGTACTTTCACAAAAGAGTCTTCAAGTATAACAAATGAGTCAATAGAATTAGGAGGTAAGTTGTGATACCATATCATAGCTCCCTTTGACAGGGTCTCTCCGAATTTCTTCAGCAGGACAGACTCGATCTCATCATCCTCCAAGTTATTTCCTTTGATGGCGCATGTGTAGGAAGTGACATGCTCGTTTGGGTCAATCATTCCATTGTACTTAGGAATCTCGGGCATGCGGAATTCTTTAGGGATCAACTTTGGATCCACACTCTGAGGGAAATGTTTTTGTACGAACTTCTTGGAATCCAAGCCTTTCAGTATCGGCGGCGCTCCCGTGATCTGGTCGACCCTGGAATTGTAGGTTTCCACCTTTTTGTCGTTTGCTTCGCTTTTCTTCTCCCATGATTCTATCTGTTTCGTCAGATCCTCGAGCATTTTTATGATCTCGGGGCTGGTACCCGAATCATTTTCATTCGACCTCTCCGCGACCGGTTCTTCCCTACGGGTGATTTCTCGGGACGGATCGGGTTCCATTCTGCTCGGTGTGCGACTTTGGTTCTGTAACTGAGCTATCACCGCCTGTTGAGCCTGTAACATTTCGAAGATCATCCGTAGATTGATCCCGTCTCCTCCATTATTGAGTATTCTGCGTTGTCGATCGGGCTCCACCACAGATGCTATTCTCGGGGTCAGTAGGCAGGTTTGTGTCGACAGCCACATGCGAATTAGCGTCCAACGGGTCCGCAACTGGAATTCCGACAGGATCAACGAGCAGTACCTCATTACCGGGCTCTATGTTGTTATTTTCACCGTGGTGACCGGAGGTACTGCTCGTTATAGTTCGGCCGGAGGGTCGAAGCCGGGTAAGTCGATCGGCGCGAACCATGAATGCATGTATTTACTGGTTTGATAGGACTCGGGGTCGATCTTTGATCCCTCACGCTCCGAGCCCGATCTGTCATGTAGTAGACGAGTCCGGTTTTGACCGTATATAAAACTGAAAATGCATGTCATATAGATTGCATAATAATGGAATAATTTTTATACAGTGTATAATAATGATATAATGTGTATTTAAAATGTGAATCAAAATATATAAATTTAAAATACATATTATATAAGTTTAAAACGCATGTCATATAAATTGTATAATAATGGAATAACTTTTAGGGAATGTATAATAATGATATAATGTGTATTTAAAATGCGAATCAGAATATATAAATTTAATCTACGCATAATATTTGAAACTTGCTATACTTGTAAAAAAAAAGGCTATTTATGTAATAAACAAAAAATAATGTTATTCATACAAATATTATTAAATAAAAGATTATCAGTGTAAAAATCTCTAAAATATTAGCCAAATCAAGGTTTATAGGAGAAAATTAAAGTTTCTGTCTTGGAAAATGGTTACGCTAATTCCATTTTAAGAGTTCTTTAATGGAATGGGAAATATTGAATCATAATTAAATTTGCATTTATCTTTTTCAAGAGATCAAATTGCAAGATAGATATATTTTCTTTTACTGCAAGAGATCAATAGCTGATTTATGTCAATTAAGGATGACATGGGAACTATTAAACTATCTATTCATCTTGCAAATTCGAAAGTGCAATTTAATCACATGTTACCCTTTGGATTAATTCAATACAGTTCATATCTAATAGGACTGATATTTTGAAATTGTCAATTGTTCCAGATATGAGTTTGTTGGTGTGGTAACTGAGATTGGTAGCAAGGTGGAAAAATTTAAGGTTGGTGACAAAGTAGGTGTTGGATGTTTGGTAGGATCATGTCGCAAATGTGAAAACTGTGACAATAATCTCGAGATTTACTGTCCCGATCAAATAATGACATACAATGCTATTTACACCGATGGAACCACCACGTATGGAGGTTACTCCGATATCATGGTAACGGACGAGCACTACGTGGTTAATTGGCCGGAGAACTTGCCAATGGAAGCTGCTCCATTGCTATGTGCTGGCATCACAACTTATAGTCCTTTGAAATATTTTGGACTTGACAAACCTGGAATGCATATTGGTGTTGTTGGTCTTGGTGGCCTTGGCCATATGGCTGTGAAATTTGCCAAGGCATTTGGAACTAAAGTGACTGTTATTAGTACATCTGCTAGTAAAAAACAAGAAACAATTGAGCGTTTGGGTGCAGACTCATTTTTGGTTAGTCGCGACCCTGACCAAATGCAGGTGAATATTATAACTCATGACTTTATGCCTCGATCAATCAATCAATTATGCTTCAATCTTAAACGGGAGTTTGATATAAGAATAGTAATTTTCATTTATACATGTAAGCTGTAAGCAGGCTGCAGCGGGCTCGCTTGATGGCATCATTGACACTGTCTCTGCAATTCACCCTCTTTTTCCATTGATTAATTTGTTAAAAACTAATGGGAAGCTTGTAATAGTTGGCGCACCAGATAAACCACTAGAGTTGCCTGTATTTCCCTTGCTTTTAGGTACGTTTCTTGAATCGACTGTTTCTATATATATATATCCATGCATTTATACAAAAGTTATATAATTTGATAAACAGGAAGGAAGCTAGTAGCGGGGAGTGCCATAGGAGGGATAAAGGAGACACAAGAGATGGTAGACTTCGCGGCAAAGCATAATATTACACCAGATGTTGAAGTCGTGCCAATGGACTATGTGAATACAGCTTTGGAGCGTCTTGCGAAATCGGATGTTAAGTACCGTTTTGTGCTTGACATTGGGAATACATTGAACAAGAGTTAAGACACTGGACTTCTTGTTGTCTCATATCTCTGTATTTTGGGGCAAGAAAACTAGAATTTGGCCGACCATGTGTGTTTGTTAGTCTATTAAGAACCGGATTGCATAATGTATTTTGCCATATATAGGCTTATGAATTTGTTTAGCATGCACCTATTGGTGTTTATTTCTTATGTTTTGTGTATCAAAGAAAGGAGCCAGACAAATTTGATCACACAACCGGTTATATTTA
This sequence comes from Nicotiana otophora, assembly GCA_000715115.1. Lineage (NCBI taxonomy): Eukaryota > Viridiplantae > Streptophyta > Magnoliopsida > Solanales > Solanaceae > Nicotiana > Nicotiana otophora. Next base: position 32,205 of record AWOL01S0018700.1, on the reverse strand, counting down.
TTGTTTATTTTTTCTAGCCATATACATAGATTATATATTGATTATATATAATTATACATATATAAATATCTCCACCGGCTAGTTTTAGTTTAAGTGGTTAGATGGACGGTTATTTGAGTTAATTCTTCTTTATTTTACTATTATGGTCCTTGGTCTAAACATCTTAAATAGGAATACTTTTAAGTAACCTTTTTAAAGTTTTATCTCTTGAGTAAAAGCCATGAAGGCACATTTCCTCGTGAGATATAAAATAAAATTTGTTGGCGCCTAATGATATAACAAGGGAAAATCACAAAGTGGAAGTAGTTTGATCAATGTTGACATCACAAATTTTGTATAGTAAACATGTTAAACACGGCGTGCTTTAATTTAAATTACTTTATTTAGTGGTTAATCTAGCGTAGAGATTTCTTGGTTTATAAAAAGATTTACACAAATCAAAATAAGAGAAAGAATGAAAGATAGAAGAAAAAGCTATCTCTATAACCTTTTAGCCACATTTTCATTAACGAAATTTATATAACGACGGAAAATAGTTTTTTTTTTTTTTTTCTGATAACAGAAAAATTCACAAGTGTAAGTTGAAACACGATTTGAAACTCAATATGTAACGGGTCTGCCGCTCTACATTATTCCTCACTCAAATACCAAGCTTTTGTGCGTGGCAGAGTGGGAACTCATGACCAGCGGCGGATCCAGCTATAAGATATGAGTTCCCGTGAACCCAATAATTTTTGCTCAAATTCTGTATTTGCATTAAGAAATTCACTAAATATCTATACATATTTGACTGAAAATCCAGTTATTATTATATATATAACTCGAAATTGTTGTAGGAACCCATAAACTTCAAATCTTTAATCCGCCTTTGCTCATGACATGAGCTTAATCCGCATATCATGCATCAAGATGTTGCTTTTAATCTTGTATATCTCAATATATAGGGGTCTGGCATTTAAGTGACTAGCAAGAATGGTTGCTTTCCGTCATAAACTGGTAGAGTGGGTTAATTATTCATTCCTGACAATCCATTCCCCTTCAGAACCTTGTCCTCAAGGTTCATCAAAGTCTGGAAATTGTGACCTGATGAAATTGTAGTCTCAGCACTAAAATCTGAGTTGTGGCCTGTCAGAGGATGGTAAGCAGCACTGTGGAGCACCTGCACCTGCAAATTCTTAAAGAGTTCCTTCCAAAAATTGCTAAGGAAAAATTTGTCTCTATCAGATACAATACTCTTAGGCAAGCCATGCAGTTTATACACTGTATCCATAAATATTCTGGCTACTTGAGAGGCAGTAAAAGGATGAGTTAAAACAATTAAATGAGCATATTTGCTGTACCTATCTCCCACCACAAATACGGTATCATGTCCTTCTGATTTTGGCAAGCCTTCAATGAAATCCATGGATATATGCTCCTAAGCTTTTTCAGGTACTGATAATGGTTGAAGGAGCCCTGGATAAGCCACTTGCTCATCCTTGCATCTCTGGCAAGTTTCACATTCTTGGACAGTCTTTTTAACATCTTCGGCCATAGGAGGCCAATAAAAAATTACCTCCACCCTGTGATAAGTTGCCATAATTCCTGAATGTCCACCAAGTTCAGGGTGGTGGATAGTTGAAAGCAATTGTTGTCTGAGACATGATTACCAACCCACACCTGTCCTTTGTATCTCAGTAAACCTTGTTGCAATGTAACCTCTAAATTGGTAGAAGGATTAGTGCTCATGGTTTCTATAGCTTGCACTACTTCTTGATCTCCTTCATAACTTGACAATACCTCTTCTAGCCATTTAGGTAGCAGTTGAGTTAACACCAATCACTGTGATTGATTGTCAGCTATTGCTTGTTCATGCTTCCTTGATAATGAATCTGCCACAAGGTTCTCAACTCCTTTCTTATACTGTATCTCATAGCTTAATCCTATTAGTTTAGTTAAGCCCTTGTGCCATAAGGATGTGGTGATTTTCTGCTCCTACAAAAACTTCAAACTAAAGTGGTCAGTCTTGATTATGAAGTGGTATGGGTGCAAGTAGTGCCTCCACTTATCCACTGCCAACGGGAGAGAAATGAGCTCTTTCTCATAGGTAGACAACCCTTGATGTCTCTTGCTCAACGATTGACTCATGAAAGCCAAAGCTCTCCTCTCTTGCATTAGTACATCTCTCACTCCAGTATTATAAGCATCTACTTCAAGTATAAAGGGTTTGCTGAAATCAGGTAAGGCTAGGACAGGGTCAGTTGTCATGGCTTTCTTAAGGCTATGAAATGTTGTAGTAGCTTCCTGGTCCCATAAGAAACTTCCCTTTCTCAAAGATTGGGTAAAGGTTTGCTTAACTGAGCATAGTTTAAAACTTTCTATAATATTTCTTAATTCCTTCACAAAAGCTGGTGTAGGCCAATCTATCATGGCAGAAACCTTTCTTTATCAGTGCTTAGCCCACTTCCAGAGATAATATACCCCAAATACTCTACTTGGAGCTGCCCAAATTCACACTTACTCTTTTTTGCAAACGACTGGTTCTTCCTCAGTATCTGTAATACCACTTCCAAATGTCTCAGGTGTTCAGTCATTTTTGAACTGTATATTATATCATCAAAGAATACTAATATGTACTTCCACAGTTGTTCCTTCTGAAAGTATGGGGGGGGGG
>AWOL01S0018700.1:0-27492 GCA_000715115.1 Nicotiana otophora | reverse complement strand
GGTTGAATTGTAGCCAATTAAAATTTTGGTCGACTAAGTGTGAGTTTAGTCGACTAGGTTTTATATAGCGAACAATTTCAGTAGGAATGAAATAAACTAACAGAAAGGTAAAGAAGGCACAACAGTTTTTATACTGGTTCAGTATCGGTGTGGTACCTACGTCTAGTTCCCTTGGGTCACAAGGGTTCTCTTAGGTCTTTGATAAATGATTACAAAAGTGATGGTTTTAGTTCGTTCACCATCAACGATATTCAGCAACAGTGATTTTTGTAATATTGACACAACTTTCTTTTGTATTCTAATTCTTTCTATCTTTTGTTACACTTGTAGACTCAAGAATACAGTGTTTGTACTAAGAACTAGAAAGGCTTAGAAAACAGTTTGTGTAGTTGCGTGGCTTTCTAAGTTCTTCTGTTTCTTCCTTTATAGCCTTTTTGAGTCTTCTGCTTCCTTGTCTTCTGGGATTGTATTGCAGCAATTCTAGGAGTCCTTTCCTTGTGAGGCATATATATCTAAGAGAATGACCCAAGGGTTGCCTCCCGAATCCAGCTTAGAATGGTAGCTAGATTCATCTTTATTCCTTACGAATTGCTTCCTTCAATCTTCCTTGATTTGAGACAATCGTGGTTGATTGCTTTTTTTATTCCAATCTTGGCGGATTGCTTCCTTCTTGAGCTTCTGCAAAATCTTCATTCCAATCTTGATTGATGTCCGTGATTGATAGGAACTTGGTCAATACTGATTGATTCCCTTATTCTTAGGCTTGATTGATGTACTTTCCAATTCAAGATATTTAGTCGTTGAGTAGATCATCTTTCCTTTTAGCAATGATGTTGCTTACCAGAATCTGCATACAAGAGTATATCATTAGTCAAAGCTTCTTTAGGGTTATTGATCATTATTAAAATTCTAAACTTAACGATCTCCCCCTTTTTTATGATGACAATAATCTTAAAAAGAGTTTGACTAATTTATGAATTCTTCCCTTTTTCAAGTGTGCTCCCCCTGTCCGGTGTGCTCCCCCTGTCTTCAAGCTGGTTCTTGTGTGTTGTTTTTGAATACATGTAGTCTTTTTCTTTCTTCTCCCCCTTTGACATCAATCAAAAAGAACAAGAGAAGCAATATGCAATAATAGTTCTAACTAGGCAGGCAAAATTATTTACAACTAAGTAGTTATAGGGAGCATAGTCAACTAACATGCTCACAACCAAAAAATACAACCAAAAGAGATAGTCTTAAACCACCACATAAAACAGAAAGAGTAAAAAGATTGTCTTAAGCATTCCAGTCATTCAATTCCTTCCAAGGTAGTACTTCAGGGTGTTGATCACTTTAGTGCAGAAGCTGTCATAAGAGGCATCAATATCTTTGGTGACTTTGGTCAGCTTCTCAGTGACATCCTGCATGGCCCTGATTCCTTGCCTCCTTGTGGCTTGGAGAGTGATTCTTAGCTTAGCCACTTCTGCTCCAGTTTCCTTGGTTACTTCCCCGATCTTATCTACCTGCTCCTGTATAGAGGTTAGTAATTCCTTGATACCTGCAATGTTTTGCTGCATCAGTATCAGCTGGTCTAAGGAGGAGGATATGTTGGCTTCAGATTTGATCCTCCCACTGTTCTGAGTAGGGATGACTTCTGGTGATTTGTCTTTCTTAAGCCAAGTTTCCTCAATCAAGGTATACCCCATCACGGCAGAGGCAGTTTTGTCATAGGTGCTAGAGATAGTCTTAGGAGCATAGAGAGTCAGATCCATTTTTATGATTTTCAAGATGTGAGAGATTAGTAACCCATAGGGCAGACTGCTCGAAGAAGATGAAACACCCCTGTACTTTCAAGCATGTACTGACATACCCAAGAAAACCAATTGATAATTTTACCATTCACCAAACAATACAGAATAAATACATCTATGAGAGATAGAGTACTCAGAGAGCTAGCACGAGGTAGCAGAGTTGTTGCAATAATATGGGCTAAAATACGATGTTCAAACTTTAATTTCTTTGGTCCTATATCAGGGGGGTTTTCAGACAGTACACTCTTGGCCTCTTCAAAAGATACTTCAAAATTATCTGGCCAGGAATGTTGCACAAAAAAATTGTATCCAATAAACTTTGTAGCAAAGATTCTCTCAAACTGATAAGAATCAAGGATAATACGAGTTCCTAAGACTATGGATTCTAGATCGTCTTTATCATTCACAAATAAATTTTCATAAAACATAGGCACATGCTCTTCATAGACAGTATCACCAAAAGTAGAAAATAGAGAGACAAGTTTTCTGAGTTTTAAAAATAGGAAGAACATCACAGTGAGAGTTTTGCATAGACTTTAAACTTACAGTGCGGCCAAAAGCAATCGACTTCCCTTTGAAGGCAACAAACCTAGCCTTCTCTTCAAGACCATAGAAATTCATCTTGTCTTCAGGACCAAACTATACACTTTCATTTTTTCCCTTTTTTGAGATGATTGTTTGGGGATGGACTCCATTGGTCATTTTCCTACTCTCTTTTGGGAGATGAGAATGTCTTCTTGAGAGTCACTCGAATCTTCATCTGTCAGTAAGTGATCTGTACTTTCGAAGGATTCGATATCAACAGGGTCATCTTTGGTTTTCTTAAACTGGTATATGCTTTTGGGTATGGAAGAGGAATGAGAGGGTTTGATTTTAGCCATGAGTAGAAGAGGACAGAGGGATATGAGTTTGGTTTCTTTGAGAGAATGAGAGATATACTCGAGGGAAGGGGAGTTAGAAAGGATTAAGAGAGGTCTCCTCGATTCCCGAAAAGACGTATGAAAGACAATTAAAAAGTTGCATTATGCAAAACCCCCCGTCAGTTCATAATAAATGCATGTGAAGACTAATCAAGTACTTAAGATATTTGTTTTGGGTGAAAATAACGAGATACATGGAAATAAACTAAAGTAATTATGGAAAACATTAAATAAAGTTATTAGGGAAATGTGAAAATACTATTTTTTTTTCAAAGGAAACAAAATCTTTCTTCAAGTAAAGGCTTTGTAAACATATCTGCTAACTAATTTTCAGTATTTACAAATGCTAACACAATATCTCCTTTAGCAACCTGATCACGTATAAAATGATGCTTAATCTCAATATGCTTTGCCCTAGAATGATGCACAGAGTTTTTGATAAACAAATGACATTGATATTGTCACACATAATAGGAACAGAATTAAGGCATAAATCATAATCTAACTGTTGATGCATGATCCACAATACTTGTGTGCAGTCGTTGCCTATTGCCAAATATTCTGCCTCTGTGGTAGATAGGGCCATACAACTTTATTTTTTGTTGTGCCAGGATATAAGAGATTTTCCAAGTAATTGGCACGTTCCACTTGTGCTTTTTCTATCAAGCTTATCTCCTGCAAAATCTGCATCTGAAAAGCCTTTGTGGTCAAAACTTTCTAAACTTTCGTACCATAAACCATAGTCGACTGTCCCTGTCAAATATCTGATAATACGTTTAACAACAGTCAAGTGAGATTCTTTAGGAGCCGACTAATATCTAGCACATTTGCAAACGCTAAACATAATATCTAGTCGACTAGCTATAAGATAGAGTAATAAGCCAATCATACCTCGATACATTATTTCATCAACACTCTTACCGTTTATGTCTTCATCCAAAGTGGTTGATGGACTCATAGGTGTTCCTATGGCCTTTGCATTAGACATACCAAATTTTTTGATGAGTTCTTTTGAGTACTTTGTTTGACTAATGAAGATCCCTTTCTATACTTGCTTGATTTGAAGTCCGAGGAAGAAGGTTAGTTCTCTCATCATACTTATTTCAAATTCTCCTTTCATGATGTTTGAAAAATCCTTGCACAATATAGGGTTAGTACTGCCAAAATTAATATCATCTACATAAATTTGTGCAATTAAATTACCTAGGAAAGATCGTTTGATAAAAAGGGTGGTATCAATATTACCTCTGTCGAACCCATGTTTCACCAAAAATGAACTTAGCCTTTCATACCAAGCTCTGGGAGCTTGCTTTAGGCCGTACAATGCTTTGGACAATTTGTAGACATGATGTGGAAATGATTCATTTATAAATCCTGGAGGTTGCTTAACAAAAACTTCCTCAGAGATGAATCCATTCAAGAAGACACTTTTCATATCCATCTGAAACAGTCTGAAACACATATGAGCAGCATAAACTAATAAAATGCGAATAGATTCTAACCTGGCAACAGGGGAAAAAGTATCTTCATAATCAATTCTCTCTTGTTGTGAATAACCTTGTGCAACTAGTCTGGCTTTATTTCGCACAACTTGTCCAGATTTATTCAACTTATTTCTGAATACCCATTTTGTTCCAATAATGGATGCATTTGGTGGCTTAGGAATGAGTTCACATACCTTGTTTTTCTCAAATTGATCAAGCTCTTCCTTCATTGCAGTTATCCAGCTTTTGTCTCCAAGTGCTTCGTCCACCTTTTTTGGTTCAAATTGGGATATGAGAGCAATATTTGATGTCTGCTTTAGAGATCTTCTAGTTTTTTTTCCTTCCTAAGGGTTTCCAATGATATACTTATGAGGATATCCAGTTTCACTTTTCCATTCATTTGGGACAACTAATTCTGGCTCTTTTTCAGCAGAATTTGTTGGATCGAGTGTAGTGGACTCCTGCTTTTCTGTAATATTCATTGTCGATTGATCTTGCTGATCAGTCATTTCTTCAGAAGCAATTTCACCTGTATTGATAGACTTTGGCACTATAGAAATTTTTGCATCTTCAGGAAGATGATCATTCTTCAAATGAGGGTTAGTATCCATAAAAACAACATATATAGATTCTTCAATGGATAAAGTACGCTTATTAAAAACTCTATATGCTCTACTGGAGGGAGAGTATCCAAGAAATATACCTTCATCACTTTTGGGATCAAACTTACCAAGATTGTCTTTTTCATTGTTGTGAATGAAGCACTTACAACCGAAAGGATGGAAATAACTGATATTGGGTCTTTTTCCTCTCCATAGTTCATATGGAGTCTTCTTGAGAATTGGTCGAATAAGTCATCTTTTGATGATATGACATACTGTACTTACGGCTTCTGCCCAGCATGTCTTGTAGAGTTCTATTTTTACTTTCTACCACTCCATTTTGTTGTGGCGATCTTGGGGAAAAGAAATTGTGAAAGATCCCTTGATCATTGCAGAAGTTCTCAAATACTTTGCTTTCAACTTCTCCTCCATGATCACTTCTTATGGAGGAAATATAGTAGCCTTTTTCACGCTGCACTTTCTTGCAAAAGACTTCAAAGCTTTTTAATGCCTTATCCTTATGACTTAGAAAAATAACTCAGGTGAATCTAGAAAAATCATCTACTATAACAAAAGCATACTTTCTACCACCTATGCTAGCAGTTCTACTAGGTCCAAAAGGATCCATATGCAGTAGTTGAAGAGGTTTTGTAATGGAAACAATATTTTTGACTTTAAAAGAGGAACTGGTTTGTTTTCTTAGTTGACATGCATCACAAATTTGATCTTTTGAAAAGTCTAGTTTTGGAAGACCAATGACAAGATCATTTTTAGAAAATTTATGAATAGTATGCATGCTGGCATGACCAAGTTTTCTATGCCATACTCAAGGGTCATCAAGAATAGAAGCTAAACAAATTTGATTATCAACACTGTCTAAGTTGCTGATAGTATAAACATTTATATCCCTATTTCCAGAGAGAATAACTTTACCTGATTCATCTTCAATAAACCAACCATATTTTTTTAAACGAACCTCGTAGTCATTGTCACATAGTTGACTAATGCTGAGAAGATTGTAACAAAGTTCATCAACCAAATACATTTCATCTACATTACAAGTTAAGCTGAGAGGAACCTTTTCAACTCCAACTACATTTCCTTTTGATTTATCTCCAAAAGTAACTGTTCCTCCATCTAGTTTGGTGAAAGTTTTGAATAATTGTTTGTCACCAGTCATATGTCTGGAACACGCGATGTCAAGATATCATTTTTCTTTTCGATTCTTCTTGCGGTGTTCCTGCAAAACAAAATTACTTGTTTTTAGGTACCCAAGATTGCTTGAGTCGTGAATGGTTAGATTTCTGAGTGTTAGATTGACTAGAGGATTTAGGTTGCCAGACCCATCTCCTATTGTCCTTGAACCTGCAATGGTTAGAAGTGTGACTAGGTTTTCCACAATAAAAGCATAATGAATTATTGGGATTTTCAGAGCCCCTTTTTGCTCTGATTCTGTTCCTACATTGGTTAGTGTTGTGACCATTTTTATCACAATAAGAGCATGCATGAGAGTTTCTAGTTCTAATCAAAGATGTATGAGGGACAATTTGATTTGATTTGACAGAACTATGACTGGTAGATTTTCGTAATCTATTCAATTGAAGTTGAAGTTTATTAACTTCATCTTGAAGCATGTCACGCTCAATTTCACAAACTTCCAGCTTAAAGGCCCAGTCTTTCTTTTCTCGTTGGATCTTTCTGAGTTCATTTAGAACTCTTTCAATATTTGCAAGATCAATATCAACAAATTCTTAGAGTTCATAACAATTAGGATATATAGGAAGACGTACCTCACTGACTCCCTCGTCTGCCATAAGAGCAAGTTCACTTGAGTCTTCTTCCTCATCTGCTCCTTCGTATGCCATGAGCCCAAGTTTACCTGAGTCCTCATTGCTATCTTCTTTTATGGCCATGAAGCACATGTTTGCAATTTCGTCATGATCAGATTCTCCTTCATCACTCCAGGCGCTAAAGGACTTCTTCTTTTGAAGATTCCTGCTGAGCTTCTTCTTCAGTTCAGGACAATCAGCTTGAATATGTCCATATTTTCAACATTCATAGCATCTTCCATCATTTTTATCATTTTCATTATTCGTCCTTCCTTTTTTGAAGTTTGATTTACCTCTCATGCTATTTCTATTTTTTCTCATCATGCTTGTTACAACTTGAGAGAGCATGGCTATGTTTTTATCCTGTTCTCCTCATTCCTCTTCCTCTTCATTTTCTAGTTCAGCGTATTCTTCTTTTCTTGTTGAATTTGCATGTCCAAGTAAGTTTTTTCAAAGGCAATTAGATCACCTCTAAATTCATCATAGGATATTTTGTTAAGGTCCTGACATTCTAGAGCAATAACCTTGGGCTGCTAAATTGTGGGTAGACTTCTAATAATTTTTCTGAACTTTTCTCCGCTCTTTATTAGTATACCAAAGGATTTTAGATCTCCAAGGATTTTGCTGAACCTTGAGAACATTTCCTCTACTAATTCTCCATCCTTCATTTGAAATAGATCATAGTCACGAATCAGAAGATTGATCCTTATTTCTTTTACCTTGTTGGTTCCTTCATATGTGATCTCCAATTTATCCCACATTTCCTTAGAAATTTTACAACTTGAAATCTTTTCATACTCTTCTCCACTGATAGCATTATACAGTAGATTTTTTGCTTTGGCATTCATAGTTATGACAACAACTTGTTTATTAGTGTAATCATCTAAGTTAAGTGGATCAGTTGATAATATGACTTGACCATTCTCATTTTTCTTTAGCGGAATTGGAAGATTTTTCTTTTTTTATCACATGCCAAACTTTGATATCATATGACATTTGATGTCATATGACATAGTATATGTTTCCATACGAACCTTCCAATGAGAAAAGTGTTGTCCGTTGAAATATAGAGGTCATACCTGAGAGGTTCCTTCTTGAAATAATGCAGCGACGACTGTGTTCGATCTCATGATCTTTTCCTCACTAGCAGTTAAGAAACGTTTGTAAGCCTTTCTCTAATACCAATTTAAAGTACAAGAAGAAGGGGGGGGGGGGGGGGGGGGGGGGTTGAATTTTAGCCAATTAAAATCTTGGTCGACTAAGTGTGAGTTTAGTTGATTAGGTTTTGCACAATGAACAGTTTCAGTAGGAATTAAATAAACTAACAGAAAGGTAAAGAAGGCACAATAGTTTTTATACTGGTTCAGTACCGATGTGGTACCTATGTCCAGTTCCGTTGGGTCACAAGGGTTCTCTTAGATCTTTGATAAAGGATTACAAAAGTGATGGTTTTAGTTCGTTCACCATCAACGATATTCAGCAACAATGATTTTTGTAATGTTGACACAACTCTCTTTTGTGTTCTAATTCTTCCTATATTTTGTGACACTTGTAGACTCAAGAATACAATGTTTATACTAAGAACTAGAAAGGCCTAGAAACCAGTTTGTGTAGTTGCGTGGCTTTCTAAGTTCTTCTACTTCTTCCTTTTTAGCCTTTTTGAGTCTTCTGCTTCCTTGGCTTTTGGGATTGTATTGCAGCAATTCTAGGAATTCTTTCCTTGTGAGACATATACATCTAAGAGAGTGACCCAATGGTTGCCTCATGAATCCAGCTTAGAATGGTAGCTAGATTCATCTTTATTCCTTACGAATTGCTTCCTTAAATCTTCCTTGATTTGAGACAATCTTGGTTGATTGCTTTCTTTATTCCAATCTTGGCGGATTGCTTCCTTCTTGAGTTTCTGCAGAATCTTCATTCCAATATTAATTGTTGTCCGTGATTGATAGGATCTTGATCAATATTGATTGATTCCCTTCTTCTTAGGCTTGATTGATGTACTTTCCAATTCAAGATATTTAGTCGTTGAGTAGATCATATTTCCTATTAGCAATGCTGTTGTTCACCAGAACCTGCATACAAGAGTATATCATTAGTCAAAGCTTCTTTAGGGTCATTGATAATTATTAAAATTCTATACTTAACACCTTCAATATATTTTCATTAGGGACTGCAAGGTGGTTGGGGCATTAGTTAGCCCAACGGGCATGGCTCTGAATTGCCACATCCCATGGTGAGTCCTGAAAGTAATTTTGTATTCTTCCCTTGCTCTCATTATCACCCGGTGATATCCAGCTCTAAGGTCCACTTTTGAAAATACAGTAGCTCCATTTAGTTCATCAAGTAAATCATCTATCATAGGGATTGTGTACTTGTTCTTAACAGTTAAGCTATTCAATATTCTATAATTAACACATAACCTCCAAGATGAATCTTTCTTTTTAACTAATAAGGCATGAGAGGCAAATGAAGATTGACTAGGTACCACAGTTTCAGCTTTGAGCATATCAGTAATAATAGACTCAATGGTATTTTTCTGTTCATGAAAGTTCTTGTAGGGCCTCAAATTGAAGGGTTGAGCACCAAGGATTAGATTGATGATATGATCACATTCCCTCTTTGGTGATAACTCTATTGGCTCCTGAAACATATAGTGTAAGCTGCCAACAACTTTTCAATACTAGGATCCATCTCCTCCTTTCCTTTGGCTACAAGACTAGCAGTTGCCATAGACAGTTCAGCCATCATTGCATAGGTTCTATTCAGCATTTTGCTTAATGTTGCAGTATCAACTGGTGTTACTCAGGCTTTTTATTTACCCCAATCAAGGTCACCACTCTGCCATCCTTCATAAGGCTTAAGCTATGGGGTGGGGTCTTGTATGCGGTATTACTGGAGCTACCACATTAATCCAATCCATACCAAGTATTATGTCACACCCACCAACCTTCAACAACCTAATTTTGGAAGAAAATAACTCATCCTGTATTTTCCAGTTAAACAATGGGCTTTCCTTGTCACAACTCATAATCTGCATGTTAGCTACTGCTACTCTCAATGGAATTACCATAGGTTTTACGTTCAATTTCAACAATTTGACCACTTGAAGATCAATGAAAGAATGTGTTGAACCACAAGCAATCAAGATAGTTATAGGTATTTTCTTAGCATATCCTAGTATCTTGATAGAGGAAATGGTTCCACTTACAGAGCTTAATCCTAACACCACATTTAGAGAAACCTCAGCTTGTTCCTCCACTACTTCCTGATAGTAGGATAGAAACACATAGTTTAGTCATAGTTTGCACTCTAATCACCGCATTTTACTTGTGGTTGAACTTAATTAATGATGATGACGAGCAGTCATCTTCCATGCCACTCTCAAAAGCAAAGGAGCCAGGTATAAATATCAGCTCATCTGGCTTTTCAAGGTCAACATTGTCGGTGACTTGTCAAGATCCGCTTATGCTAAAAAACAAGGCACCTTGGTGGCATGAAAAATGGCGAAGCTGGTACTTAGATTTCAATGGCCATGTTATAGTGGCTTCTCAAAACAATTTTCAGCTAGTGGTAGCAATTGATTCTTCTCACAACATGGCGTTGCTGAACAAGAAAAAGACATTTTACAGTTTTGCAAAATTGGAGAAGACATCTTTGCCATGGACTACCTCTACTCACTCTCTGCTTTCCAAGCTTTCCCAATCTGCTTGAGCATCTTTGGCTCGAAACGAGTATTAAAAATAATGATAAAACTTTATTTTCTTCTTTTTGGTTGCTCTGTAATGTTTTAGATTCATGTTCATTCTCTGTTAAAGGTTGTCAATGCACTGCCATATTTGTAACTGAGAATTTTAGCTGTGACATCTATAGTTTCACTATTTGTTAGAGTCATAGTTTGTTAGATATTGATGGAGACTAAAGTGTTTATATTACAACGCTAGTAAATACATCATGATGACTTTCCAAACAGGATACAAATACATAATTTAGACTAAAATTACCGCATTCGGCCAGGTTACCTCCTAACTCTGCCCTGGGATTCACTATGTAGAAATGCCATTAATAATCTAAGAGTTCGTTTGGTAGAGTGCATTAGAGAAATATATGAATGCATTAGCTTTGTGTATTAGTAATACCTTGTTTGGTTCACTTTTTCAACCTATATATAACTAATACAAGCATTAGTTACACACCTTATTTGGTATTATCCTATGTATAGCTAATGCATAGCAAGCCATGGTATTAGCAATACCAAGGCTATTAATGCATGCATTAGCATGGTTAAAGATAAAATTATCCTTAAAGTCCCTTAAAGATAAAGAATATGGAGGGCATTTTTGTAAACAACTAATTTCTTAAATATTATGCAATGTATTTTAATTTTTAATACATCACACCAAATAATGGATAAGAAATAATCTATGCATAACTAATGCTTGCATTACTAACCCATGCATTACTAATACACCTTATTCAGCACTATTCCTATCGTCAAAACTATTACATTAAGCCATTTAACTGATAGTACACATCTTTTATTTTTTTTGAGAAATTAGAATACTGATATTATTAATACTAATAAACATTAGTCATATTACATTCTGTAGTGATGCCACGTAGGGCATTCTAGTTTCCAAATTCAGCTAGCTTAGTTCATACATTATCCGAAATTAATCTAACAAAGTATATTACACCTTTGTCTTTTAGGAACTGGGTTTCCACAAAATGAGGTGGAGCTGCAAATCTCAAAGCATGGTTTAGGCTGGATACCTTGGAAACTTCCTTTGCCAAAACATGAGACACGCGATTTACTTGTCTAAAGCTATGTCTAACCACCACCTGCTTCACCTGGAGCATCAACCAACTGTATTCACATATAATAGTATTGTACGTTGGATAACCATATTCAAGACATTGAAGCACATCCGTTGAATCTGTTTCTATTTCCAAAGGCCATAGTTGAAGATCACATGCAAGTTAAAGGCCTTGTTGTAAAGCTAAAAGTTCTGTTTGGATGGGAGTAGTAGCATGTGTAAAATTATTGAAGCCGACCACCCAGCTACCTGAGCTATTCCGGATGACTCCACCAAGTCCGCAACATAGCTTGCTTGCATTAAACGCCCCGTCTGTATTAAGCTTATGCCATCCACTCGGTGGTTTAAGCCATTTTACTTTGATGGACCTTTTTGAGATTCGATTAGGCTCCTTCGCTGTGACAAGTTAGAATTCCATGGCCTGTTGAAAAATATTCTTTAGAGATAGATCATAGTTAGTACTATTTTGATTATTATTGTTTCTATTTATCCAGATGCTCCATAAAATAAAAGAAAAAAGATCTTCCCAAGTGAGATAATTATTATCAAGAGTGACATTTAGGTTTTTTATAGTAAGGAGCCAATTGGTATGATCAGTAGTAATGAGATTTATGGACCCCAATTTTTGCCATAAGGCATTTGCAATAGGACAGACAATAAAGATGTGGGTGATGGTTTTATCTTCATTTTTGCACGCGGGACAAGTTGTATTCACATTCATGCCAATACTGACAGTACACATCATCTACATAGAACCCACATTTATTCCCAAAAAGATCCCATAATTACGCTGGTTAGCATTAAGTAGTAAGCCTTCTATTTTCACAGCTTCTGCATTTTACCCACATAAAAAAGATTCTTCCTGAATTCATAATCGCCGCCAAATCCTAAATTATTTCCGATGCAGATACAACTTTTTATGAACACACAATAAACAAAAGCATATGCGTATAGAAAAGAAAATTGGAGAAACGTTTTACAGTACTACTTAATTTCCATTCATTTCACTTTGGCAAATTACATAGTTTACCCTCGGAACTTAGGACCAAATCCATCTGACACTTTTTGAGCACTGGCAATATATTACACACCCAACCTTTTCAAAGTGTGCCTAAGACACATCTCTTTTGCTCCATGGCCGGCGCGTGTGTAACCAAAAAGATAAGAGCGTGAACCATTTAAATGTTTTTCCAAATCCTTTGTTAAGTGGCAGGTGTCAAAATTTTATATTTTTTATTTTGGGAAAAGGGCCAAATATTACCCCTCTATCTCGGATATTATCTACATTTAACCTTCGTTATATAATCCGGCTAAATTTAACCCTACCATTATACGATCCGACCGAATTTATCCCTACTGTTATACTATCCGACCAAATTTACCCCTACCATCAACAAACTTTTAAAAAGTATTCCTTGATCAGTTAAGTAATCCAAAATCTCTTAGTTTCCTTCTATTTAAATCACTTGTTGTTCTTCTCGCTCCACTATTTTTAGAAATTACTATTGTTGATACCCAATTTTGCACCCATATATTTTTCAAATAATAATATACTTTCAAAATATCATTTTGCATTATTATTTAGTTTACAAGATTTATGCAAACATTTTCCCATAAGTTTTCACAATTTAAGACTTCAAAATCAATTTTTCTTGCATTTAAATCATTCAATATGTATAAATTATCCTTTAAATTATTTTTATAATGACTCAATCATCCAGTTTATTATTCTACATCTATATATATACTTCATAATATTTAACTTTATTTTATATAATTATATTTCATATGTTTAGGCTATTTACATAAATTTGCAAAGAATTGACTATATTCTCTGCATAATTATATTTTATTGTATTATTTTTGCTAAGAAGTATTTTTTTATATTTTTTATAATGTTAAGCTAGTATTATAAATTATTTTACTGCATAAATAATATTTTATTATTTATTAATCTTTTTTATGAATTATGTTTTAAATAATTTCGCATATTTATTTTATAGCCCAATATTAGGCTAATTTTCGGACCAATTGTGGCCCAAACACTTAGCCCATTCACCTCAGCAGCCCAATCAAATAGCCCTCTAATTTAACCCGGCCAGAGACCTGTTCACTTGACCCGCCCGTTCCCTATCCGATCTTGGCCGTTGATCTTAAATGATCAACGGCCCCTAATAAACTAACCCTTTTTAACTACCCAACCCTCTAACTCTAATCCCCATTTTCGCTAAAGACTGCGGCCCCGTTTTCCTCAATATCTTCTATCTTATCCTCTCAAACCTTAGCAGTTGCCTCTTCTAAATCTCCCAACTCCAGTTCTAATATGGAATCTCTCCACAATTTGCCTTTCATATATGCTCCATCCCCGTGTTACTTATATGATTTTCGGTATCACTTAGTACTTGCCTATTTTTGGCAAGTACCAGGCCTGAACCATGTGAAAATCATCTTCAATCTTTAAGATCTAGACGGTATTCCGTCTATATACATTCATGGCAAGGCGATATGAAGCCTATTTACCAAAACCTTTGGTCGATTCCTTGATTTTTATCGAATTAGGGTTTGGAATATTATATTTTTCCTTTTACCCAGTCTATTACTGATAGCATGTGGTATTTTCTTTCCATATTTATGTTTGATTGATTGTTTTCCTTGTTTGTTCGCTTGATTCCTACTACTATATAAACCCCTCCCCATTCCCCTTTGAAAGGATCGGAATCGATATAATCTCACTAAAATTTGAAGCTTTGCTATGTCAATTCCTTCATTATCTTGTTCTGTGTTTTGTGTTGGCCGGCTGAAAGCCAAAGCCACTGAGAGTCTACTGTTCGAACTTTCTCTTGGTGCAAGCTTTGCCCGTGGTTCTTTCGAAGCTCTTGGGAACTTTGATGCATCAAGGTTCCTGGGTTCTTGTGGATCTTTTTATCTTTATTATTGTTCATTTAACTGGTAAGCCACTTGACTTTTGCAATTTCATCCCTGTGTGCCTTTGATTTACATGTGTTCTCACCTCTGAAATCTACGGCTTAATATATTTTCTGGATTACTTTTGTGTACTATTCTGTTAATTCTACTTTGTTCTAAGTCTCTTTAGCATTTAACTTCCTCCTAATGCTGCTAGTTCTGAGATTTTCTAAGTCTAACTTGGATGATCTGACCCTCTTAAGCTTGTTAGCCAGTGTATTGGTGCCCGAATGTTTCCTAAAACATGCTTATTTGCTTTGTCCTTAATCTCTATAATGAATGCTTCACACGTGTGCTCGGTATTTCATTTGGGCCTGCTGTGGTATTATTGTCCTTATTTGGGCCTGCTGTGGGTCTATTGTCCTTATTTGTATAACATTTGTATCTTATTTATTAATGGGCCTGTAATAACTTTGTATAAACGATTGGGGTGTTAGTAAATTGAGGAATGGGTAGATTTCTAATATTTGCATACCAAATAGGTAGATAATATGCCTATAGGGCTCAATGATTTACTTGTTATATATATACTATTTCATCATTATGTGCACTATAGAAATCATGCCATTAGGGAAAATACACACACACACACGGTCTGCTAGCAAACATGAATTCAAAGTGTTGCAATTATGCTTACTGCTATGTGCTACTAGAAAACCCGCCTATAGGAATAAATGTCATTGATTTCAATTCATTTCAGTATATTCATTAGAAATCATGCATGTAGGATTTTGATCACCTCATTTGCTATTATCTCGTACTATTCACTAGAAACCATGCCTATAGGATTTTCATCATCTCATTCGTTACTGCATCGCACTGTTCACCTAGAAAACATGTCTATAGGGTTAAGTGTAATGATAAAATCATCTCCAAGTGCTAAACATTAGAGATCCTGTCTATAGGACAACACTGTTTCGTCTTAATAAGAGCCAATGCTGTACCTCTCAATATGGTTTATTATGCACTTCTGGGATCTTCCCAATGGTCCTTTCACTATTCCATACTGCACGAGTCACCTAGACACAGCAGGCTTAATAACTAGCTTGACATTATAAAAAATATTAAATATATAGATGGAATACCGTTTAGATCTTGAAGATTGAAGACGGGTTTCACATAATTCAGGTCTGGTACTTGCCAAAAATAGGCAAGTACTAAGTGATACCGAAAATCATGTAAGTAACACGGAGATGGAGCATATATGGAAGGCAAATTGTGGAAAGATTCCATATTAGAACTGGAATTGGGAGATTTAGAAGAGGCGACTGCTAGGGTTTGAGAGGAGAAGAGAGAACAGATGGAGGGAAATGGGGCGACAGTCTTTAGGGAAAATGGGGATTAGTATTAGAGGGTTGGGTAATTAAAAAGGGTTAGTTTATTAAGGGACATTGATCATTTAAAATCAATGGCGAAGATCGGATAGGGAACGGGCGGGTCAAGTGAACGGGTCTCTGACCCAGACCAAATTTCGACCACAGATTTAGAATACTAGCTTGACATTATAAAAAATAAAAAAAATGCTTCTTAGGACAAATAATATAATAAAATATAATTATGCAGAGAATATAGGCTATTCTTTATAAAATTATGTAAATAGCCTGAAAATACGAAATATAATTATATAAAATAAAGTAAAATATTATGAAGCATATATATAGATGTAGAATAATAAATTGGATGATCGAGTCATTATAAAAATAATTTAAAGGATAATGTATAAATATTGAATGATTTAAATGCAAGAAAAATTGATTTTGAAGTCTTATAATTGTAAACAATTATGAAAAAATATTTGCATAAATATTGTAAATTAAATAATAATGCAAAAATGATATTTTAAAAGTATATTATTATTTGAAAAATATACGAGGGCAAAATTGGATATCAACAGCTGCCCCTCTTTACCCGGTAATAATGAAAGAGTTATCGGGTAAAGCAAATGATGACCGATTTTGACCGAATGAGGTGATTTGAAAAAATGGAGGCCGAACCCTGGTTCTTAAGTTGCCTATTCGACCTGGTTAGCTAACATTGTGCCGGTTCCAAAGAAATATGGGAAGGTCAGAGTATGTGTCGACTATCGGGATTTAAACAGAGCAAGTCCCAAAGATGATTTTCCTTTGCCAAATATACACATACTAATTGACAACTGTGCCAAGCATGAACTTCAATCCTTTGTGGATTGCTGCGCGTGATATCATCAGATCTGGATGGATGAAGTGGATGCCGAAAATACAGTCTTTATTACACCATGGGGAGTATATTGTTACAAAATGATGTCGTTTGGCCTAAAGAATGTTGGAGCCACTTATATAAGGTCCATGACAACCATTTTCCACGACATGATACACAAGGAGATAAAGGTGTACGTGGACGAAGTCATCATCAAATCTAAAAAGGGTACAGATCACATACTGGATTTGAGGAAATATTTTGATCGACTTCGAAGGTACAACCTAAAACTGAACCCCGCAAAGTGTTCCTTCGGTGTCCCTGTTGGAAAACTACTAGAGTTCATCGTCAGCCACCGAGGAATTGAGCTAGACCCGTTAAAGGTCAAGGCTATCCAAGATTTACCACCTCTGAAGAATAAAAAAGATGTCATGAGTTTATTAGGGTGTCTCAATTACATCTGCCATTTCATAGCACAATCAACTATGATCTGTGAACCGATTTTCAAAATGTTGAAGAAAGACGCTGCAACAAGTTGGACTAAAGAGTGCCAGAAAGCCTTTGACAAGATCAAGGAATATTTATCCAAACCACTTGTTCTGGTCCTACCGGAACCTGAGAGACCGCTGCTACTCTATTTATCTGTACTAGATGGGGCTTTCGGCTGTGTCTTAGGACAACACGATAAGACAGGAAGAAAGGAGTAGGCCATATACTATCTGAGTAAGAAGTTCATACCCTACGAAGCACGATATTCTTTATTGGAACGCACCTGTTGCGCTTTGACATGGATAGCTCAAACATTGAGGCACTACTTTTGTGCCTACACCGTATATCTCATATCAAGGATGGATCCGCTAAAATACATATTCCATAAACCCATGCCTACGGAAAAGTTAGCAAAATGGCAGATACTACTGAGTGAGTTCGACATCATCTATGTAACTCAGAAGGCGGTCAAAGGGCAAGCATTGGCGGATAATCTGGCAGAAAATCCTGTAGACGGAGAGTAAGAACCACTGAAAACATATTTTTCCGACGAAGAGGTATCATTCGTAGGAGAAGATATCACCGAAGCCTATGATGGTTGGAGAATGTTCTTCGATAGGATGCGAATTTCAAAGAAGTAGGTATTGGAGCAGTTTTAGTGTCAGAAACGGGTCAACACTATCCAGTATCCGCAAAACTCAGGTTTCCATGTACCAACAATATGGAAGAATATGAGGCTTGCATCTTGGGACTCGGGTTGTCCATTGACATGAACGTTCAAGAGTTGCTGGTGATTGGAGATTCCGATATTTTGGTACATCAGGTTTCAGGAGAGTGGGCTATGAAGAACACTATGATATTACCATATATGTACTGTGTACAAGCGTTAATGAAGTGATTCACAAAAATAGAGTTCAAACATGTTCCGAGAATCCAGAATAAATTCGCAGATGCATTGGCCACTTTATCTTCCATGATACAACACCCAGACAAGAAATTCATCGATCCTATCCTAGTAGGTATTCATAATCAGCCAGCTTATTGTGCTCATGTTGAAGAGGAAATGGATGAAAATCCATGGTTCCACAATATCAAAGAATATTTAGCAAAAGGAGAGTACCCGGAGAGGAGGAATTCTATATAGAAGGACTCCAGATATGGGATTATTATGGTGTGTCGACGCCAAGGAAGCATCCAAATTTCTCGAAGAGATACATACCGGAACTTGCGGACCGCACATGAATGGCTTTGTCTTAGCTAAGAAGATATTAAGAGCAGAATATTTTTGGATGACTATGGAAACGGACTGCATCAGGTATGTCCAAAAGTGTCATCAATGTCAAGTACATGCTGATATGATACGAGTGCCACCCAATGAACTCGATGCAACAAGTGCACCTTGGCCTTTTTCTGCTTGGGGGATGGATGCCATCCGTCCAATAGAACCTGCCGCTTTAAATGGGCACAGGTTCATTCTAGTGGTCATAGACAATTTCACGAAATGAGTTGAAGTCACATCTTACAAAGCTGTAACTAAGAAGGTTGTCGCAGATTTCATTAGAGATCGTATTGTTTGTCGGTTCGGGTGCCGGAATCAATCATCACTGACAACGCCACCAACCTTAACAGTGATTTGATGAGATCCATGTGTGAAACCTTCATCATCAAGCATAAGAATTCCACAACATACAGGCCGCAAATGAATGGAGTTGTAGAAGCCGCCAACAAGAACATCAAGAAGATATTGAGGAAGATGGTAGATAATTACAAACAGTGGCACGAGAAGCTACTATTTGCTCTGTTCGGATATCGTACCACGGTTCACACATCAACTGGGGCCACTCCTTATTTGTTGGTTTACGGTACTGAAGCGGTTATCCCTGCCGAAGTAGAAATCCCTTCTTTGAGAATCATAAAAGAAGCCAAGCTCAGCGGCGTGGAATGGGTATAGAGCCGATATGAGCAACTGGGCCTCATTGATGGAAAAAGAATGAGTGCAGTATGTCATGGTCAACTCTACCAAAGTAGAATTTTCAGAGATTTCAACAAAAGGGTTAGACCTAGACAATTCACACCGGGGCAGTTGGTGCTAAATCGGATCTTCCCGCGTCAAGATGAAGCCAAAGGGAAATATTTACCCAATTGGAAAGGGCCCTACATGGTTCATCGAGTACTAACAGTAGGGGCACTTATACTTGCAGAAATGGACGGAGAAATTTGGCCAAAACCTATCAACTCAGACACAGTCAAGAGATACTATGTTTAGGATGTTTTACATTTCTTCATCTGATGTAACTGAACTACGCTTGACCAGATTCCCATTTAAGAGGGGATATGTAGGCAGCCCTGTGGGTTCGGTCACATCTTAATAAATTATACATTTTTCCATGATCAGAAAACTGGGGCAGAATTTTGAGGAGAACCCTCAAAATTCTAAAGCAAGTTTAGCCGACATCGTCATACACGGAACAACCAAAGTATTGCATTTAAACTGGTGCAGAATTTTGAGGGAACCCTTAAAATTCTAAAGCAAGGAGGTCTCAATGTCTCTAAAATATGTCACAGTCACCGGTTCATCTAAATTATTTGAAATCGCATACTACTACATTTCAAATAACTATATTTATCAAATACATGCATATTTTTCGAAAACTTCATTTCTATGACAGCCAGATGCTACCCAGGGTAACTCAAGCAGGACCTCAAGATAGGAGCAAAGGCAAAACAGAAGACAAAAGCGCAAACCAACCTTCCCCTACAAAACTCACAATTTTTCTTTGGATGTAGGCACGATAAGACAACAATACCCGCAGATACATCAAATCACTACCTTCATGACGACAAGTAACCAAACGCAAACACTTCCAGCTAAGAAATACTTTACTTTCTCACTGTCACTCATCGTTTTTCTTGCATAAGGCTAAACACTGCCTTTCCCTGCATGAGACTAAGCATTGTATCCTATTTGCATGAGGCTAAGCATTGCCTCTTTAACTGCATAAGGCTAAGCACTGCCTTTGTTTGCATGAGACTAAGCATCGTCTCCTATTTGCATGAGGCTAAGCATTGCCTCCCTAATTGCATAAGGCTAAGCATTGCCTTTTTCGCATGAGATTAAGCATTGTCTCCTATTTGCATGAGGCTAAGCATTGCCTCCTTAACTGCATAAGGCTAAGCACTACCTTTCTTTGCATGAGACTAAGCATTGTCTCATATTTGTATGAGGCTAAGCATTGCCTCCTTAACTGCATAAGGCTAAGCATTGCCTTTCTTTGCATGAGACTAAGCAACATCTCCTATTTTCTTGAGGCTAATCCTTGCCTCCCTATTTGCATGAGGCTAAGCCCTGCCTCCTTAATTGCATAAAGCTAAGCACTGCCTTTCCTGCATGAAGCTAAGCACCGCTTCCCTTACTTGCATGAGACTAAGCATTGTCCCCTCTTACTGCATGAGACTAAGCATTGTCTCCCTAATTCCTCAAGGCTAAGCACTTCATTTTCCTCATGATTAAATGTTATCTCCATTACGCTATCTAAGACCTAGCACTATCCTCTACTCACCTAGGGCTAAGCACTACCCTCATCTTACACAAGACTAAGCCTTGTCTTGTCTCATTTCGCATATGACCAAGCATCATATCTTTACATTTCATGGGCTGAAACATCGCAAATTTGTCCAAAGGTGCCATAGTCCGAAGGCATCATCCTCGTAGCAGGGAGACACCATTCCATGGATTGAGGATCTCTTAAAAGTGCACATCATTATTCAAAGGCGTCATAGTCCATAGGCACCATCCTCATGGCCCGAGGATATCATTTCATGGCCTGCGAATCCCTTATCAAATGATTCATAGCCCAGGATATCATGGTCTAAGGACACTATCCTCATTGTCCAAAGACAACCCCCATGGTCCGAAGGGAATCTGCATCATGTTTAAATTCTCGCAATAATCTGTATATATTCGCATGCGCCATGTTTTAAGTTTTGCAAGTAATCCAAGAGGTAACCATTCTCTAAACGGGAGCAATCTTCGCTCCGGTTTCTGTTCACAACGTTCACATCCTATAATTATTTCAAACATAACCGACCACCATCAATTCCCTCCTTTCACTCTATGACCATTCAGATATTTGTTCAATGATATATCCGCAACATTTTAAATTCACATTCATGATTTTGCATAAATTCATCCGTTACTATCCTGCCCAAAATTACCCTTTCCAAAAGCATACGATCATTCTTATAACAACTCCCTCGGTTTTGTTCGCCGTTGGATCCAGAACTACACACGGCCTGATTCTCGTAACACCAGGGATATGTAGGCAACTCAAAAACCAAAATTCGACCTCCATTTTTTCAAATCACCTCATTCGGTCAAAATCGGTCATCATTTTCTTTACCCGACAACTCTTTCATCATTCCTGGGTAAAGATGGGCTGCTGTTGATACCCAAGTTTATGCTCATATATTTTTCAAATAATAATATACTTTCAAAATATTATTTTTGCATTATTATTTAATTTACAAGATTTATGCAAACATTTTCCCATAATGTTTCACAATTTTAAGACTTCAAAATCAATTTTTCTTGCATTTAAATCATTCAATATTTATAAATTATCATTTAAGTTATTTTTATAATGACCCAATCATCCAGTTTATTATTCTACATCTATATATATACTTCATAATATTTTATTTTATTTTATTTGTTTATATTTCGTATTTGTAGGCTATTTACATAATTTTGCAAAGAATAGCCAATATTCTCTGCATAATTACATTTTATTGTATTATTTGTGCTAAGAAGCATTTTTTATATTTTTTATAATGTCAATATAGTATTCTAAATCATTTTACTGCATAAATAATGTTTTATTATTTATTAATCTCTTTTATGAATTAGTTTTATAATACTTTCGCATATTTATTTTATAGCCAAACTTTAGGCTAATTTTCGGACCAATTGTGGCCCAAACACTCAGCCTGTTCACCTCAGCATCCCAATCAAATAACCCTCTAATGTAACCCGGCCAGAGACCCGTTCACTTGACCTGCCCGTTCCCTATCCGATCTTGGCCGTTGATCTTAAATGATCAACGTCCCCTAATAAACTAACCCCTTTTAATTACCCAACCCTCTAACGCTAATCCCTAATTTCCCTAAAGATCTACGTGCCGTTTCCCTCCATCTGTTCTCTCTTCTCCTCTCAAACCATAGTAGTCGCTTCTTCTAAATCTCCCAACTCCAGTTCTAATATGGAATCTCTCCACCATTTGTCTTCCATATATGCTCCATATCCGTGTTACTTACATGATTTTCGGTATCACTTAGTACTTGCCTATGTTTGGCAAGTACCAGGCCTGAATCATGTGAAAACCGTCTTCAATCTTCAAGATCTAGACGGTATTCTGTCTATATACATTCATGGCAAGGCGATATGAAGCCGATTTTCCAAAACGTTTGGTCTATTCCTTGATTTCTGTCGAATTAGGCTTCGGAATTTTATACTTGTCCTTCTACCCGTTCCATTACTGATAGCATGTGGTACTGTCTTTCCATATTTATGTTTGATTGATTGTTTTCCTTGTTTGTTCGCTTGATTCCTATTACTATATAACCCCTCCCCATTCCCCTTTGAATGGACCGGAATCGATATAATCTCACTAAAATTTAATGCTCTGCTCTATTAATTCCTTCATTATCTTGTTTTGTGTTTTGTGTTGGCCGGCTGAAAGCCAATGCCACTGAGAGTCTACTGTTCGAACTTTCTCTTGGTGTGAGCATTGTCCGGGGTTTTTTCGAAGCTCTTGGTAACTTTGACGCATCGAGGTTCCTGGGTTCTTGTGGATCTTTTGTTCTTTATTGTTGTCCGTTTAACTTGAAAGCCACTTGACTTTTGCAATTCCATCCCCGTGTGTCTTTGATTTAAAATGTGTTCTCTCTGAAATCCACGGCTTAATATGTTTTCTAGATTACTTTTGTGCACGATTCTGTTAATTCTACTTTGTTCTAAGTCTCTTTAGCATTTAACTTCCTCCTAATACTGCTAGTTCTCAGATTGCCTAAGTCTAACTGGGATGATCTTAAGCTCATTTAACCAGTATATTAGTGCTTGAATGTTCCCTAAAACATGCTTATTTACTTTGTCCTTAATCTCTGTAATGAATGATTCACACTTGTGCTAGAACTTCCTGTGTTAATTATGAAATGTTCCCCTGCTATTGTGTCACTCAGCATGATCCCCGTACCCCATTAGTGATTGACTGAGATCTCAACAGTTACCCCAACTTATTTTCCCTGCCCTGTTTGAACCATTTTGTTTTATGGCATAACTTAGATCTTCTTTAGTTAATTAGTCTATTGTGTCAATCCCAAAATCTCTACATGCGCTATTTGGTATGAACTTGCTATCTCACACTACTCTGAATCTCTGCAATGTTTGTCTTGCATGTACAATGTGTTTTAATTTGTATTAAGACCATTCTCTATGATCTTGCTTCTGTGCTAATATGTTCCCCAACATGTCTATGGTTCATCTAATATCCTGTTCTTTCAGTGATTATTTGGCTTGTCACAATGTGCATCCCCCATCATATCTAAATACTGATTAGCATGACACTAGGATGTATGTTTAGCATAATCTCTTAGGTTTTAACTTATTTGTATTGTGCATCTGTGACTACAAACTTATTGCTCCCCTGACCCTTCCCACATGTGGTTTTGTCATAATGCGTTCTCCCTATCATGTCTCAATGCAGTCCTGTTTCCTGATGAGGATTAATATGTCTATCTTATGATACTAGGATGCATACTTAGCTTAATTTGGACCTTTTAGGTCTCAACTAGTTTAGTATCATGTATCTGTATACGATAATCTCTGTATACCCATGCAAACCTGTTTCATCCCCAACTCTTTCAAAATTTGGCTGTCTATGTGATACTTTGCTATGTATGAAAATCCTACTGAACCTACTGACCTTCTTGATTAGTTGCTCCGTATGCTCAACTTGGCTATGTCTACTTTAGGTTATAAGTGTACCCATAGTTCTGTCCCTCAGCCATTGTCCATTCTCCATTCTCCTCATTTTCTACTTATGCTATTCTGAACTTCTTATTCTTAGCTGGCTGAAAGTCAAGGCTACCTAGGCTTTACTTCTGACCTCCTAGTGTGAGCACTGTTCGAGGTCCATTTGAGGCCCTTGTGAACTCTAACACACTAAGATTTGGGGTCCTTAGTCATTCCCTAAAACTTAAACTACCTTCATTCAACCCCTTTCTTCCTATTATCTATTTTACATTTAAGTCGGTTGGTTTAAATGATGCAATTCTAGGCAATATGGTTATATGAATTGACTTTAGGCTACTCTATGGATTCTCGGGTTGTGTTGATAAATACGGTCCCTTGTTAGAAGTCTGGGAATGCTGTGTGAGAATTGTTGAAGGCCCAGACAGTGCTGGGTATTTCATTTGGGCCTGCTGTGGGCCTATTATCCTTATTTGTATAACATTTGTATCTTACTCATTAATGGGCTTGTAATAACTTTGTATAAACGATTGGGGTGTTAGTAAAGTGGGGAATGGGTAGATTTCTAATATTTGCATACCAAATGGGTAGATAATATGCCTATAGGACACAATAATTTACTTGTTATATATATATATATATATATATATATATATATATATGATATTCCATTATTATGTGCACCATAGAAATCATGTCATTAGGGGAAATACACACACATACACGGTCTGCTAGCAAACATGAATTCAAAGTGCTGCAATTATGCTTACTGCTACGTGCCTCTAGAAAACCTGCCTATAGGAATAAATGTCATTGATTTCAATTCATTTGAGCATATTCATTAGAAATCATGCCTATAGGATTTTGATCACCTCATTTGCTATTATCTCGTACTGTGATAACTAGGGGTTTTAGCCTATTATTTGCTCTCTTTTGCTTAGGTTTTTGGTCAAAAATGCTTAAAGGTATTCCCGAAAACTAACTTAATGTGCTTGCTTGCAGAGTTTGGTCAAAATGAGGTAAAGAAACCATAATCAACTCTGAAGGAGTCAAAACTGCACGAATCCAAGGCTGAGACTAGAGCGCTGAGAGCGGCAGAAAAGCGCGGTCGCGTACGGACCACCGCTGAGGCGGCCACTATTATGCGGTCCGCGAAAGTCGATTCAGAGAAGCTGCTTTGAGTACTAAAATCACCGTTGACCGCATTGGAAATTCGCGACCGTGAAATCTTTGGCGCGGCCCTGAAGGGAATTCCGCTGAGAGCGCATCTTGAGGTTCAGAGACCCTGCAAGTCGGGCTTAACTGAAGAACGCGGTCCACAACCAAATTATGCGGCCGCGATGGAAGCACACGCGGACGCAGTTGAAATTATGCGGTCCGCGAAACTAAGCCCAATCCAAGCCCAGTATTGAAGAAACACGGACCGCGTTCATTATTACGCGGCCGCGAAAGCTCAAGCGCGGACGCGGTCAGAATTACGCGTCCGCGAATCCTCTGCAGGGGCATTTTTATCCCAAACTTTCAGCCTAGTGTAAATAGATCCTTTTATCAATTTTAGGTTAAGTTTGGTTTAGCATAGCACGTGAACGACTGATTTTTCTCTTTTTGGGTAATTTTAGAATAGATTTACCTTCCAACTTTAGATTTTCATCTTGTACTTTAATATTATGGCTTATATTTCATCTTTATATTGGATTTCTATTGTTACTATGAGTAGCTAAACCCCATAGCTAGGGTTGTGATCCAACCCTAGTGTGGGTATTTAATGGGTCTTGAATTTTAGGGCTTAATTATTTATGGGTTAGTGATATTTAGCCTAATTCATGCTAAAATTGTAGAATTAGTGGTTGCAAACACAGACTCATGCCTTTATGACTTAGGCTCTTCTTGAAAAAGAGGGACTAAGTCTAGGAACATTAGGCTAGCAAGGAATTGGGGTGAACTCAAGAGATTGATAGCCCCAATTAAAGGGTTAAACCTAGAGATAGTAATACCCGACTTGAGCCAATTTTACTTGTATTGTATGAACACTTATTTGGGCTTGAGAAAGACAAATCGGGCAAAGTCACTCAAACTACCGAGAGGTATAGAGTGAGCACTTATGTGTGATGGTTATATCACGACCCCAATCCTAACAAGCTTGTCCTAGATTCTTGATACCCAGTAGATATTCACCTAGGCGGAAGACACTTCCCTAGTGCCTTTTAACACTTGAAAATTTTCACCAAAAATATTGTACTTAGCTTACACTCAGCATACAATAGTATAAAATTAGAATAGAATCAATCGCAACAATATTTGGAAGTGCAATTAGGAACAACACACACATCTAGATTAGTTAGATACCCAACTCCAAGCCAAATTAACTCCCTGTGGAAATTGATCTCGACCTCGTTGGGTAAAACTACATCGACCATCCTCGCTACTCTATAGTGGTGTAGGTTTGGCCTCGATCACCTTTTGGCGCCGTTGTCGGGGAGTTAGACGGTGTTGGCTATCTATCTAACTATTTGTGTGTCTTGTTTTTCTTTCCTTTTGTTTTTCTAACTTTTGCGTATCAATCGCTTTAGGTACCAGATGGCTCATAATGATGCTCTCGGACATGTTCTTCCAGGGGAGGAGGTAGATGACAATGGTGAGGATGAGGTTAATCTAGAACCTCAAGTCCAAAGAAGAGGCCGCCAGGCTAATGAAAATATTCCAAACCCTCCCCCACCTCCTCTACGGGAAGCACACCAGGTGCTACCCAATGAAGGTTACGCAAGTGCAATTGTCCCTCCCCGGATTCGGGCGGGCAATTTTCAAATTACAAATTTCATGATGATCCTATTGGAACAAAGGGGCTTCTTCACTAGAGCTCCTCATCATAAATCATACAAGAATCTTAAGGGTTTTGTAGACACATACTGGGGCAGCAAGCAGACGAACCTGTCAGAGGACGCTCTGAGATTGAGACTATTCCCATTTTCACTTAGAGGGAAAGCTTTGGACTGGCTCGAGAGGCTACCCAACCACTCCATACACACGTGGGATGAGTTGGCAGAAAAGTTTATAGCTAAGTTTTCTCATCGGGTCATATGGCAGCATTGAGGGATGCCATCTTAGCCTTTAAACAAGAAACTAATGAACCCCTACATGAAATATGGAAGCGATACCTGACAATGGTCAAGGAATGCCCAAACAATGATATGACTAAAGCAATGATTCACCAGAAATTATATAGGGGCATTAACACAACCAACCAGTGTATGGTGAATCAGCGAGCTGGGGGAAATTTTATGAAAATGCCTTATGCCGATGCTTGTGACATACTTGATGAGATGGCAGACATATCCTCAGCTTGGCAGAGTCGGGAAAATGTTCCTCAGGGTGACCCTAATGTCATCCATATTCACAAG
>AWOL01S0018695.1:28678-55465 GCA_000715115.1 Nicotiana otophora | reverse complement strand
TTTTCATTGTAAATATAGAGTAGTTTTGCTGCATTTTCTTTAAGTGTGATTTTACAGCTTTCATAGGTCTAGTCATGTAACTTTGGTTTATTTTTTTTAAGCATTATTAAGGGGGACCAAGCAATCAAAACTTTCAAGCAAGCAAACAATTCTCTGTACTGGTGTCTCTCCCCCCCGACACCGTCTTGTTTTTCTGTAATAGTTTTCATTCAATGCAATCAAGCTTTCTTTCATTCTCAATTCTCTTTTCTGCTCTCTTTTAATTGCTCATGACATTGGTTTTCCCGTACGGCACTGACAATCTAGTCTAGCGTACGGAGGGGACCTCAGTTGACGGACATCAACCGTACTGATATCGGTTGCTTAGCCTTACGTCGCCCTTCCAAGGAACTTCAGGAAGGCGTCGCGTAAGAGTACTATTGCTTGTTGAAGCTTCTTATGCTTAATGACAACATAGAAGTATCTTGTATTGTCATCACCCGATTGTATTCATGTTGCTTTACATCTTTATTGAAGAAACATTTCTACTAGATATAAGGATCTCCTAAACTTTTGAAATTTAGCTTTTTCCTGCTCTTGTAATGCCTAGTCCATTGGATCCCTTTGCAATGCTAGTTGAGCCTTTGTTAACTCACCTTTATCCTCTGCAACTTCAGTTATTATATTCCTGAAATGTTTCCTGTTTAACTCCTTCAGTGTTTGTTTTAGGAGTTTTAATTTCTTCACTACTTGTAGCATAAGGCACCCCTCAACAGGTTTGCCAAACCGTTTCAACTCTGGACAAAAGTTTTGGATGGCATGACCATACATTGTAATACTTAAAAGGCCTGCTTGGTTTCTTTGTTGCCTGGACATGTTCTATCTTCATTGGGTAGTGGTCAATGATTCCCTCATATTGGAAGATAGCTGTTAAGTCAGGCATGGCATCCAACCAGTCAACAATAACAACAAATCCAGTGCAATCTCACACATGGGGTATGGGGAGGGTAATGTGTACGCAGACCTTATCCCTATCTTATGAAGGAAGAGATGTTGTTTCCGATAGACCCTCGGCTCAAGAATAGTGAAAAGGACACAATAAACAAACAATAACAATGGCAAAAAAATAAGATAACATAAACAAATAGCACAACACATCCAACCAGTCATTATTGATAAAAAACCCAATCAATCTTTAATATACCATGTTGCTTCATTGTTTATCACTTCATGTGTATCTATGGAATACACAGTTTCTTTCGATGGTTCGAGGTTGTGGACTTGGTCACCATATTGATGGTAGGAAGGTGATTCCAGATTAGTTTCTGACTGGTAATCAACCTAACCCAGATAATCATATTTGTGTAAGAGAAGATCAACTTGTGTTAAGTTGGATTGTTGATTTCGTGTCGGAATAAATATTGCCCCAACTGGTTGGTACTGAGACGGCCCAAACAGCTTGGAACAAACTGGTTGCTGCCTATGCCTCAGGTTCGAATCCCCAGATTCGTGAGTTCAAAACACAACCACACACATTGCAGAGACACAATTCTAGCATTGATTCTTATGTGCAAAAGGCAAAAGAAATTGCCGACAAATTAGCTGCATTGCAGCATCAAGTTCCTAATGATGACTTAGTCGAATTTGTTCTTGCTGAACTGGGATCAGCCTATCGTCCCTTTACAAGATCGCTTGAATCGCGTCAAGAGGATATCTCGTTTGATGCTTTATATGGATTATTGTTGAATGAAGAACGACAATTAAAGAGAGATGAGACTCTTAATGTCATAGCACCCAAATCACAATTTACTCAAAGTTCTGTTGCCCCTACTCGTGATCGTGGTAGAGGTAGAGGTAATAGAGGTCGTGGACGCTCTCAAAATTATGGTTTTCTTCCGATGACCAACAACGTGGTTTCCAGAATACCACTTAATCCTCCAATATTTTGTCTTCAACCTCAGATATGTCAACAACTATTTGTCACAATTTTGCAGGAAAAGGCCATATCGCACGAGTTTGCCCATCACCCAAGACATCTAAAGGCACTCGTGTTTCCGGACGACCTATCTCCAACCTAGCAAACACCCAAAATCTAACTACCCAAAATTGATTGATGGATAGTGGCACCACGTATTATCTGACATATGATCTGGATAACCTTGGCATTCACTCTAAATATCAAGGTCCCGAGGAAGTAACTCTAGGTAATGTCTCTAAATTACCAATCTCACATATAGGTGCAAGTTCTATTATTGCTTCTGACAAAAAAATCAAACTTGACGATATTCTTCATGTCCTTACTGCTACTCAGAATTTGATTTCTATTAGTTCCTTTACTAAATCTAACACTGTTTTTGTTGGATTCTTTCTTAACCATTTTTTATTAAGGATTTGGCAACGAGGACACCGCTGCATACAACGCGGAATAGTAGAGGATAATATTCGCTTCCTATGACAAGTCTACCATCTCCAGCTTCCTTTGCAGCTTCTCTTGGTGTTTGGCATGCTCATCTCGCTCATGCATCTTATCTTACAGTTCGTCAATCATTACCATCTACTGTTTTTCAGTCTAGTAAACCTCTCAGTTTATGCACTACTTGTGTTGTTAGCAAAAGTCATAAGATTTCTTTTAGTGAGTCTAGTTTTCAAGCATCTGGCCCTCTTGAATTAATTTGTTCGGATATTTGGGGCCCTGCCCCGGTTGTTTCTAACGATGGTTATCGTTATTATGTGATATTTTTCTTATCATTTCAGTAAATACACTTGGATTTATTTTATTCGCTTTAAATCTGAAGTTCTTTCAGTTTTATTCAGTTTCGCACTCTTGTTGAAAAATACTTTGCTCGCTAAATTAAATGTTTTCAAGCTGACTGGGGAGGGTAGTTTCAAGCCTTGACCAGTTATTTGCGTGATAATGGAATTACACGGCGTGTTTCTTGCCCTTACACTCCTGAACAAAATGGTTGTGCAGAAT
Source organism: Nicotiana otophora (assembly GCA_000715115.1). NCBI lineage: Eukaryota > Viridiplantae > Streptophyta > Magnoliopsida > Solanales > Solanaceae > Nicotiana > Nicotiana otophora. The sequence goes on along the minus strand of AWOL01S0018695.1, from coordinate 52,512 downwards.
GTAAACATACGCATATTGTCGAAACTGGTAGAGCATTATTACATTATGCCGATATCCCTTCTCATTTTTGGACAAATGCATTTGAGACTGTAGTATATACTATTAATAGATTACCCACACCACGGTTGAAAAATCGATCACCATTTTACGTACTTTATCAAAAGGATCCCGACTATTCTCTATTGCGTATTTTTGGTTGCATATGTTTCCCTTGGCTTCGTCCTTACACGAAGGACAAATTTTCACTTCGATCTAAACCGTGTGTGTTTTTAGGGTACAGTAAAATTCATAAAGGATATAAATGTTTTGATCCTATTTCCTCGAAACTTTTTGTATCATGTCATGTAATTTTTGATGAATCCGTGTTTCCGTTTTCTTCACAGGATGCATTGGTGCCCATGAAATCAACCACTACTCCTACAAATCCTCTCACACTACAAATACCTCTTGCTCATACAATACCTCCATCTCCAGATAATTTTCTTTCTAATCGTTCCCATCCTCTTTTACTAAATCATTCTGAATCAGATCAGACCCTTACCTCGCCAATACCCAAGCTACCTGTATCCCAAAGATCTTCACAGCTCCCACCTATTGTTGTTTAGCCTCCAAATTCGACAGACACACCTGGGTCACCTCAGCCTGAGTTGCCACATTCACCACCTGCTCGGCGTATGGTCACTCGGGCTCAAACTGGTTCGATAAGGCCCAAGCAGCTATTCTCCATGTCTGTTGTCACTCCTGCCTTTGAGGAACCTTTTTGCTATTCTGAGACTGTTAAGCTTGAGCATTGGCTCCGTGGTATGGCCGACGAATACAATGCATTAACATGCAATGGAACCTGGCAGCTTGTTCTTTCGTCTCCAACTCAGAATATCATTGGTTGTCGATGGGTGTTTAAGACAATGCTGAAAGCCGATGGTTCTTTAGATCGTTACAAGGCGCGACTTATTGCCAAACGGTATCATCAACGACCTGTGATCGATTTTGTGGATACATTTAGTCCTGTAGTTAAACCAGCCACGATTCGGTTGTTGCTATCCTTGACTGTGACTAATGGTTGGCATATCACACAGTTGGACATCTACAATGCTTTTCTTCATGGTAACTTGGATGCAATTGTCTATATGTCTCAACCTCCTGGTTTTATAGATCTCTCTCGTCCAGATCATGTGTGTCTTCTCAAGTGATCCTTTTATGGTCTCAAACAAGCTCCTCGGGTGTGGAATAAGCAACTCACTGATGTCTCACTTTGCTAGGATTCTCGGGATCTAAGACGGATAGTTCTTTGTTCTATATGTCTATTCCTAGTGACAAGCTTTTTTGCCTAATATATGTGGATGATATCTTGGTGCTTGATAATTACCCTGCTCGTATTAAGTCTTTGGTTGCGCAACTCCAGTCAATTTGCAGTACGTGATTTGGGGACTCTATCCTATTTTTGGGGTATAACAACATCTTGGACAAGTAAAGGATTGATTTCCCCGGCTTCCAAACTTTCATCATCTGGTGGTGTTCCATTCAATGATCTGACGTTGTATCCTAGCATAGTTGGTGTGCTGCAGTACTTGACCTTCACGCATCCAGATGTGGCATATGCAGTGAACAAGGTTTCTCAATTCATGCATTGTCCTAGGGATATTCATTGGGTGGCAGTGAAACGTATCTTGTGATATATCAAAGGTTCATTAGCTCATGGTCTGTTCTTTTCACGTAGATCTACTACATTACTTCATGGCTATACAGATTCTGATTTGGGGGAGACATGGATTATAGGAAGTCCACTATTGGTTTCACCATATACCTGGGTAATCATTTGATATCATGGTCATCACGAAAGCAAAAATTTGTATCCCGATCAAGCACTAGCTGCTGCAACTTGACAAATCACTTGGGTGGAGTTTCTGCTCAGAGAAATTGGATGTTTTACCTCTTCTACTCCTATTCTATGGTGTGACAATTTGGGTGCTACATACTTAACAACCAATCCCATTTTCCATTCTAGTACGAAACACATGGAAGTTGATTTTCATTTTGTTTGAGACAAGGTTCGTGCTAAGACGCTTTCAGTTCGGTATGTCAGTTCTCATGATCAAGTTGCAGATGTATTGTCGAAGCCATTATCGAAGTGACGCTTTCTTGAGTAGAAATTCAAGTTGATGGTGGTCCAGACCCCTGCTCAAATTGAGGGGGAATGAAGAAAAATAATGTTCAGTTGTAGTATATTACCAATTGGTTTTGTCTACTTGTGTCCTAGTTTGCATAGGATTGTTATCCTCTCTGCATGACTTATTCTAACACTTTTACGTGATCTGTATGTATAAATATGATAGAGTATTTTCAATACACTACATTAGAAAGCCTTTCATATATAACTCATGTATAATATGTGTATAATTAATGTATAGTTTATGTTTAACAACTATGAAAATTAAACAATGAATTCGGCAAGCTATTCGGGTAAAAATCAATTTCTTAATGTTAGGTGATGTTTTTGATATTGAAATATCGAACATTCTCTTCAACTCTCTTTGCACAAAATGGTCACATTCTACTTGGAGAAGTAATCGATGTTCAATAACACCTGTTGTTGACGTTGACACATAACATATCTTTTATCTCAAAATTACATGAGTTCTTTGATCGATATTTTTCATTAAAGATTCTACATGGTTTCATATTTTATTTTATTTTATTTTCCTTTTAATGCTAAATATGAAATTATATGCTACTAAAATCACTTGATATTCATTTAAAATCTTTTAATCATGCAAATTATATGTGGATAAAGTTCCATTCCCTTTGATAAAAAGAATAAACCCAGCATCAGATTTGTTTTATGGACAAAAAAGTGATTATATCATTATTCCAATTTATCTAAATTAAAAATAAGATAGAAATCACGAGACTTTTTTCATTTAAAAGCTCTTTACTTCAAATGTTAAAAACATATACTAACAGAATTCAAGGAAGTAGTATCAGATATTTGTGTAAAAATTTAGAGGTATCTACGCTTAATTAAGTTCTGTTAATAATAACATCACCAGGTATTGAATAATACAACAAATTCTTCCTTTAAATGTGTAATTTTTCTTTATTGCACTAAAATTATGAAACTATTTTTTGTAACAAAGAAATCATTCAACTTTGCCCACATATGACTTTGATAAAGTAACTTTTTTACTACAAAAAATAATTCAATAACTTTCATAATACTTAAAATCAAGATAGAACTTTGTCATTACAAAAATAATTTTGACAGCTTTGCTATAATAAAGTGAAAATCCACGTAATTAACCCTTATTGCAAACTTGTGTCGTAGTTATATCAATTACTAAGTATTATAATTCATACGAAGTTTCTTATCAAATACAAAATCCACTGGCTTGTTATTGAATTACTATAGTACCAAAAAATAATATGTTTTTTTTTCATTTGTGAAGCGTTTCTATTAGTAAGACTCGATGGATTAAGTAGTTTTCTTTTTTACACTAAGAATGTACGATAGACGACTAGAATGTAGCTCCTTTAACGGATTAATTAAACAAGCTCTTAATCATCTCTTATGTTTGTTTAAATAGTCAATTAATGAAAATGACATCCAATTTGGGTGAAAGAGTAAAAAGATTTATCATTTGGACAAGTCTCTGGACGTTCAAGATTGAAGGTAATCTGAAGCATTTACAATAAGGATATAATTAGTTAGAAACCTATATGGAGCTCTATGTAAAATTAAAAACCATCACGTAGACTTGATATGAGAGGTTCGAGCAGCAGCTCTCTGCAATGCCTTCAACTTATTAGCCTCCATCCGAGCTCTTTGTTCTTCAGAGATCTGAATAGAACTTCGTGCTACATTATCCGGAGCCTGATTTATTCTATCTTTCTCAGCAGCAACAATTTTTTGAGGGGATAGTTGAGATGGCTCCTGACAAATATGCAACACAATATGGTCAAAAAATCTGCAGCAGTAGGTAAGTAAAGGATGCTAATAATCATTGTAGCCAAATATATTACCAGTATGGCACACGAGACTAAAACATATGTGAGGATAAGTCACTGGCTAGATCGGTAACTATCAGGCAAGTTCTCTTCATATGAGAGTTTAATTGGAAGTTCTTCAAAATACTTCAGAAAAATTCTCCAGGAGTTACTTTCAAAAATCTATTCTAACGCCGAATATAGCACACACTACTCTTTCTCTAGCAAATATCCTCAAGCTTCTAAGAGTAAAGTAAGAACTTCAAGTTCTAAGAGCACTCCCTTTGAACTTGAAGCACAAACGATTTCCTAGTTGCTATGGATCAAGCTTGATATTTTCCTTAAGCTAGCTAGAAAAATAACCCTAATCTACTTTGTGCTATTCAGATAGTTCGAGATCGGTACACATAAGAAATACTAGAATGAATTGATTGAATTCGCTAGTCTTCTGTTGCACTACCTTTAACGATCTATATATCAATTTCTCTGAGGTGGCACATGGAGAGGCGAACAAGGGATTGACAAATTGTTCAAGGAATGGCCTGATCCTGGTCTCAACATACCCTACTCTCATTCTAGTTGTACTATTGGGGAAGTGTGATGTAGCACACTGCATAAAATATCATAACACAAAAACAAGGAAAATAAATAGACTACAAGTAGGCTTAATTTCTTACTCTAGAGGTGATTCAATAGAAAGGGCTGTTGGGCCCTATTTTGGGTGTTAAGATGAGAGTTTCATCCCCTATAGTTCCAAGGGCATTTATATGAACCTGGTAAGAGTTATCAGAATCACTGTACTTGAGCATCACTTTCAAAGCACAAGTGTATATACTTTCCAATGTGTAGTTCATCTTGTCTCACTTGAAATAGATGTAGCCCAAGCATATCAAATGCAAATTGACAACTGTTTGACTCTCTCAAAATCTTAAAGAATCATTTTCTTTTTCTTTTTTTTTTCTTGGGTGACAGATGGTAAATTGGTATTCCAAACACAAGGGAATAACTGTGTAAATACTTGTGACCAACGACAATTTTGGCATACAAAATGAAAGAAAACAGAATATTATTGTATGCTTCTAAGTAGGGAATAATGATCACTGATTAGATGTAAAATTTGGGCTTAAGTATGCCAGATAAAAGTAAACACTTGATAGTTATTTTTGGAAATAAAACAAACATTGACATAGAAATCAGTTGAAAGTTCCATTATGCTTACCCCAATTGCCTTCTCCCACACATCATTAAGCATGATTTCCTGAAAATCTTTAGGATTTGGATTTTGTGTGGTATCTTCTGGATAGTCAGTTGGTTCTGAGTCCTTGAGTTCTGCATTCAATATACAGCACAAATGCAATTTCTGATTTCAAATCCAAGCATTCACAAGTAGAAGAGCAAACTTATTCATGGGAGAAACATAACATGAATTCTCCTTCTTTGCTATTTACAGAATCAACAAAATGTTTACTTGGAAGTGACCATCATGATTGCAAATGACTACTAGCATACATAGGCATATCACATTCTGTAGAAAAACAATAATTAGTTTTTCAAAGCAAAAATGCACATCTTCTTTGAACTCTGCATTATCAATAACGTTACTTGTTCATCATAGTAGTTCTTCAATGTTTAAAAAGAAGGAAGGGGCTAATATGTGTATACATTTAGACATTCAATTTTAAAACACTAGAATGTCCTAGCCTTGAAACCGTATACCCTAAATAACAATTTGTTAGTGAAATATAACAAGACGGCTCCTAATTATCAAGTTTAACTCTTAGCCTAAATGTTCCAATCTCAAACGGTATGATATCTTACATAATTCACCGAACATAGACGTGTGATAAAAAACTGAAGAATAAAGTACAAGCCCGTAAGATTAGAATTAGGTTATTTTCCTTGGGTAAACATGGAGAAGAGGTATTGTTGAGAATCAATACATAAAACTATTATGACTGAGTAAGAGTCAAAGTTTGAAGCACTCTGCAAATGAAAGAATTAGAATTCACATTTGACAAAAAATAATTTAATGTCTCCTATAATTACCGAACAGCCGCATTTTGTTTTCCTGATTTAAGTCGGTATGCAATTGGACAATACTTAGATGAAGTTGAAAAAAGAGTATTTGTAAGTTGAATTTGAAAAAGAGTAATTTGAAATTGAGGTTGTGTTTGGATATAACTTCACTTGGGAAAATAGTTTATAAAAGTTGAAACATTGTGAATAGAAACAACTATTCACTTGAAATACTACTCAAACCAATATCTCAATAGTTTACCAGAATTTCAAATATTTAAGTTTAGTATCTGAGATACTGAAATCATGGTACTTTCAAACTTTAGTATATGCTTTAGGAGAAAAGTAAAACTAAAAAAATTAACAGAAGTTCATCTTACCAGTAATTAGTTAATGACCATATATTGCTGCTTTTCAAAGCTGGAAGTAATTCAAGATTAGAAAACAAGAATACTTAAAGAGTATAGAAACTGATAGAGATATACCCTGTTGATTTGTTTCTTGTTCTTGAACCTGTGGCTCATACAGTTTTGCAGGATCCACTCCATCGGCAACCCTGTCTCGTAGTCCTTTCATGCATAGCTGTTCAAAGATAAAAGAAACTTTGTAAGCTTGTTAAGGAAACCATGGAATCTTTAATACTTGTTATGTGTTCAGTGAAGGTCATACAAGAAACCTAAGTTGCTCGGACTCTTCACTTTCAATGCCGCACCCGTGTCGACACGACGTGGGTGTGGGTATGGGTGTGGGATCCGTGTCAGATATGGTCAACCAATTTTGGGTACTTTGACCAAAATCAACAGAAAAATTTGGGACAGATACAATAATTTTTGAAAACAAATCAAAAGCTAGGGTGATATGAAAGAAAATGGAATACCTTGTATATATAAATTCTTATGTCAGTCCTTTTACTTTTATCTCCTTCTAAAATTCTACTCTTGTTCAATATTTTCTCCTTCTCGGAATACCTTGTAAGTTTTCCACATAATATCTCATAATTTAGATATATTTTTATAACTCTATTTTTAAATAACTGAATTATTTCGAGTCCCCGCACCCGTGTCCGTACCTGGATCCGTACCGCCGAATCTTTAAATTTAGATCATGAAGGATCTGACCTCTAGATTCGCACCCGTATCGGACATCCGTACCCGAGTCCGAGCAAGAAACTATCTTTCAATCATTATATATTGGGGTACACAGCCTCTTGCATGGAGTGAGATTTATCTAGTTAAAAGTCAGCTATGTAATATGTGTTAAGTGAATATTAAGCTCATATAACAGGCTTTCCACAACAGAATGCTATTTAGCAACAAATGATGCATTATGGCAATAAATTTGGACATAATATCCTAAACACAGCATCTAGGTGAAGGATTTCCATAGAACATTCACTAAGAGAAAGAATGCCTTGTTGAAAGATGTAAAGAAGGAAGAGGAGTTTAGTGAAGGGGAGAGGTCATTACCTTGTTTGATCATGAGTAAGTAAATGAAGAAAGGAGAAAAAGTGGCGGCTTGAAATTTAATGTGCTCAGCCTCTTAATATTAAGAGAACACCTAGAAGCAAATGACAAGACGATTTTTCATCCACGTATAAAATCGGTATTTAATCTAAAGAAGGTTGGTCCACCTACAAGAATAACGACCTCTTAGTTCTTATATGACAGGATGCAGATGATTAAGTTATGAGCTATCTATTCGCAAATATCAAACTAACACAATCAAGAGAATATCAAAATATGGATAACTTCTAGGTCACAGATACTGTCAAATTTACTAGATGTAGATACATCTACTTCTTAAAACATCATAAGAGTACAACAAAATAGTTCTAGACTTCTAGTAACTTGTTGAGTTAGGCTAAAAAGCACTGTCGGTATTTTTTTTTTCCAAGACTGAGTATGCTGTTTAGACATGATTAAAGGGTCTCCATTTTCCAAAAGTTTTCTTTTCCATATATTCCAGTTAATGATGCAGGCACACAACTCTAGTGAAAGCCAAGAAAATAATAAATTTAATTGAAATATGATACACATTTCTTCACAAGTGTATCTAACAAAATTGGAATATCAGAGCTGGGGAAGTGAAAGTGGTTACCTTAACTCTCTTTGACCCACCAAGTCTTTCCACCTTATGTATGAACTGATCAAATGAGTAATAAGGAAGTAACCCCGAGTGCCATTCAGCATATAAGCCAAGTAGGTATCCCAAGTCAGCAACCTGCGACAAATTAAGATTGCACTATGAACAAATTACTCGATGATAGAGTACCACATATAAGTACATATGCTTCCAATATTTTTTGATGAAGTAAGTGAGTATTATTATCAAAAGGCATCAAGAAGATGCAGATGTTACAAAGAAACAGAAAATATCAGCCCAGAAATGTCAACAAAAGCTCTATCATAAGACTAAGGAGCTGATAAATTCCAAAAAGGATTCAGTGTTATAAGCAGGGGTAAGATTAACCCAGCTAAAAAGATTAACTAAACATTTGGCTTTAAGAGAATAATTGGCAGTTGAGACCCCATCAAAACATCTCTGATTCCTTTCGGTCCATATACACCACAAAATACAAGAAGGAACCATAGCCCAGATCCTTTTTATGTTTTTATCAACTTTCCATGAGCACCAACTCACAAAAGCCTCCCTAACACTACAAGGCATACCCCAATGCACACCAAAAAGAGCTAGGAACATGTTCCAAATGTCTGTTGCAACTGAGCAGTGAAGAAACAAATGATTAATTGACTCGGACTTGCAGAGGCACATGTAACACCTATTAGGTAGCTGAAAATTTCTCTTGATGAGATTGTCTTGTGTTAAGCAAGAGCCCTTTAGAGTGATCCAGCTAAAACAGATAACTTTTGGTGGCAGTTTAGTTCTCCAGATTAATTTCCAAGGCCATTGAACAATCATTTCTTTATTGGAAGTACATATGCTTCCAATATTGTTCATTTTATAGCAAGAATGCAACTAAACGGATAGCGTATCATATAACCAAAACGATGGACTAAGCATTCTAACTTACCAATCTTAATAAGACACAAGATGAATGATTGCTTATTTTTCTTTTCTACTTGCACAAATTAAACAGGGAGCAGCAAGTCTGCTTCAAAATGTTTATAAAATAAAACTAATAGTACTGCATGTTAAGTGCTTAAAAAGTGTATGTTATTCTGGATCAAATTAATAAAATAAAATTAAAATCCTAGAAAAACACAGTTGTCTTTCTACAAATTTGTATTCACTATACATGTATTTAGCGAATTTTTAGTACATCTACAAGGTCTGAGCAAAAGTTAGTGCATATAGAACTAGTCAGTGTGGATCAGCCTCTGTACCTCATGACCGCGGCCGCGATATTTGAAAGCACGGGGAAAATGACGGAGAACGTAGCCAAGTCCTTTATCAGAGAGAAGGATATCCGGAGTTAGCTTAGGCATTGACCTAGGAACTTTCTTCGGCTTAGAGGCAGAAGCTCCGGCACCGGAAACGGATCCGGATCCAGCATCGACGCCGGACTTTGAAGCATACGCCGTCGTGGTATTGGGATTAGGTTTATCGGTACTGTTTGGATTGGAAGGGCAATCTCTTGACCAATGACCTGGACGACCGCACTTGTAGCAACCTGTAGGCGCTGAACCACCGCCGCCGCCGTTGCCGGATTTTTCCATTTTCTCGTTTTTGCACTCTTTGAAATTCAGAAGGTTTTTAGAGTGGAATGATTTTTTTCAATTTCTGGTTGTATTGGTAAAGGCGAAATCTAAGATTTTGATGTTTTTCAGTGTTTGGCGGGAAATAGAGGGGGGAAACTGTGAGATAGTGAAAGGAGGGCCGATGTGTATTAATGGGTCATTGGGCCAGACATTCTTACTGGGCTAAGAAATTGGGCCGTATGATTCACTCTATTGTAGAAATGACACCATATAGCACTCTAAAGGGCTGCTATTTAAAACTTAGTCAGTGCGTCCTGAATTTCAGTTTTTCAATCCAATTTTTCATGACAAAAATATCCTGAATTGTCCTGAAGTTAAAAATTTTAGTTTAAAATTTCAGGACAAAATAAGTACTGACTAATCTCTAAATAGAATCCCCTAAGAATAGTTATATGTGCACTTGCCCCTTATATATTTCGTTTGGGGGAAGTTACACATTTGGCAGCTCGACAAATAATATTTATATTATTATCCAATATACATAAATTCTATATTAATTATAGATATATTATACATTTTTCATCTATTATTGTTTTCTTTTTTGAGTAAATGGCTATTTAAGTTCATTTCTCTTTCGTCATTTTTATACTCAAATTAGAATATGCACCTTCCATTTTAGTTATTTCTAATTTTTAAAATACCGCTGTATCATATTTTTGCTCCAAATTATACAACTTTTTAAGTTATTTTAGGTTTAGGATGTTTCAAAATATTTAACATCATTTCACTGATAATAATATTATCCTATATAATTGTGGCAAACTTTTGGAATTCAAATTCATATAGCTAGTCAAATTTTAGATTTTTTTTTTAAAATTATCCAATATATATGATAAAGAAAATTCTTAAACATCTTATGTAATCAAATATTGCCATATAAAATGGGATATGGGCAGTACTATTTAGTTTTTTTCAAAATGATTTTAAATATGATGTTCTTGAGCAATTTTTATATGCATCTTTTTACTATTTTCATTCTCAATGATTTTTCTTTCTATAAGCCAACCAAAAACAACAGGCAGGCCTGCATTTTCCCTTATTTATTTACTACTAGTCTTTAGCATACGTGTGATGCACGTGTGCCTATATAATGAATATATAGTTTTAAAAAATATTGACATTATCAAATAATGTGGGTAAGTTATAAATAAAAAAGGTATAGTCTTAAAAATAATGAATATTAATCTCATTCAACTATCTCTAAATAAGTGACAATATAAAGTCCAAAATCACCAATATTAATTTAATTTTTTACAACAAATAACTTAATATATAAAATAAATAAGGAGTTGTCATTGGAATAAATGCAAAATAATAATATTAATAACAACTTAAATATTAGTTGATAACATACTAAACTTTTCATACCCAAACTATCATAGCTGGAATTGAAAGCGTCCAAAACTTTATAACATACTTTCATAACATAATAAACGAAACTTAAATATTTACTAAGACTAAACTAAAAAATAAAAAGTATCTTCAAAGAAAAAAATTCAAAATATCTTATATATGTTAGTCAAATTTTGGAATTCAAATTCATATAGCTAGTCAAATTTTAGAATTGTTTTTAAATTATCCAATATATATGTTAAAGAAAATTCTTAAACATCTTATGTAGTCAAATATTGCCATATAAAATGGAATATGGGCAGTACTATTTAGTGTTTTCAAAATGATTTTAAATATGATGTTCTTCAGAAATTTTTATATGCAACTTTTTACTATTCTCATTCTCAATGATTTTTCTTTCTATAAGCCAACCAAAAACAACAGGCATGCCTGCATTTCCCCTTATTTATTTACTATTAGTCTTTAGGATACGTGCGATGCACGTACCCATATAATGAATATATAGTTTTAAAAAATATTGACATTATCAAATAATGTGTGTAAGTTATAAATAAAAAAGGTATAAATCTTAAAAATAATGAATATTAATCTCATTCAACTATCTCTAAATAAGTGACAATATAAAGTCCAAAATCACCAATATTAATTTAATTTTTTACAACAAATAACTTAATATATAAAATAAACAAGGAGTTGTCATTGGAATAAATGCAAAATAATAATATAACAACTTAAATATTAGTTGATAACATACTAAACTTTTCATACCCAAACTATCATAGCTGGAATTGAAAGCGTCCAAAACTTTATAACATACTTTCATAACATAATAAACGAAACTTAAATATTTTTACTAAGACTAAACTAAAAATAAAAAGTTTCTTCAAAGAAAAAAATTCAAAATATCAAAAATAAGAAAGAAAGAAAGAAGTTCCTCATTGATTGTTGTTCCTTCTCAAGGACGAACAAAATTTATAGTTGAATTCTAATATTGTTAGATGTCCACCGAAGGAACAAATAATAATTGAATAACTTGAATGTGTTATAAATAGAATTATATTTAAGGTAATGTATATATTTTAGAGAGGTCTTAGGATTTGTTACTTGGTAGCTACGCAATTTTTTTCATATAAATAGAGGTGTTTTATTCCATTATAATTCATCCTAAAATCAATAAGAATTCTCTCTTTCTTTGCAATATTCTTCTTTATTGTTTCATTACATGTTATCACTACGAAACTCTACCGTCTCAAGAAGTTCTTTGAGAAGATTAAGATATAATTTTTCTCCTTTTTTAATTATGATTGGTATTATGAAAAGAAAGTTTGTTGCTTTTGAAATTTCGAGAAAGAACTATATGACATGGGTGTTGGATGCTGAAATCCATTTAGATGCAATGGGTTTTGGAGACGCCATTAAAGATAAAAATAAAGTATTGACCCAAGACTATGCTAAGACCTTGATTTTCTTGTGCCATCACCTTGATGAATTGCTGAAAATAGAATATCTCACGATCAAAGATCCACTTGTTTTGTGAAATGACTTAAAGGAAAGATATAACAACTTAAAGTTGGTCACACTTCCACAAGCACGATATGATTGGGCTCATCTGATGCTCCAAGACTTAAAGTTTATTTTTTAATATAATTCGGCGATGTTCATAATTACTTCTAAATTGACACTCTGTGGAGATAGTATCACAGATTATGATATACTTGAAAAAACGTTCACAACGTTTTATGCCTCAAATATGGTCCTGCAACAGCACTACAAAGAGAAAGGTTTCAAGAAGTACTTTGAGTTGATTTCTCTTCTCCTTGTGACTGAACGAAATAATGACTTGCTAATAAGAAATCACGATAATCAAACCACTGGGTCTACCCCATTCCCTGAAGTGGATGAGGTGTATTTCCTATTATGTTAAGCGTGGAAAAGGTCGTGGCCCTACACGTGTTCATGATTGTGGTCGTGGCCAAGGAAGAAATTTTTCTGGTGTTAATCATCCCCCAAAGAGAAATAACCACCAAAAGTGGAAGGAAAGATGAGAGGCCAAAGACAAAGTGTTCAGAAACTGAATGTCATCGTTGCGGTGAAAAAAGAGCATTGGATAAATATTTGTCATACACCAAGACATTTGGTTGAGCTTTAAGCATCCATAAAGAATAAAGGCCCTAAAGCTAATTTTGTCTCTGACAATGAATTTGACATCACCCACTTGAATGTGGCAAACTTCTTTGAGTACCCTGATGGAAAAATATACCACTTGATTGGAGATGGATTTGTAGTTAAAGAAGATTGAATAGTTTGATTTTAATTTTTACTTATTCGTATCAGTTAGTGAATAAATATCATGTAATTATCGTAGTTTACATGAGTAGTAGCTTTGCTATTAGAATTAATTAGTATGTCGAATTAGTATAATACTTCATTGAATAAAGTTTGGTTTTAGTCTGCTTGTTATCGCACTACCTTATTAAGTTTGAATATTGATCTTATTAAAGGACAAACAAGAATCTACTTTCTTACTTTGTTAGAGGTAAAGGTTTGCCCGCTGTTTACTTCATTCAATTGATCATGTTACTTTTAATATATGAGAAGAATTTTTAGAAACATGCTAATAGACTTAAATTCGTACTCTTAGTACATAGTCTAAATTAAATTGATGTACCACTGTTTGCTAAAGCTTTTCCATATGTTTAAAAGGATTGGTTTTAAATCAACTGGTACTGTATGAAACTTTTGTATTGAAATACGACATTTGTTTTCTAATTAAGTTGTTCAATCAAAAAAAGTGTCTTACTGAAAATTATCGGCACACTAATTGAATAAGTCATTATTGAGTTATTGATTTAACTTTGTTTTTTTCCCTTTTTCTTTAAAAATACTAATGTTTATTCGTATATTTGTTTTGTATGTCAAACCATGGGAAACAAATATGAATATCTCACAAAGCAAACGTGGATCAAAATTCAATTATAAAAACTAAAAATATTTGCTCAATTGTTTTATGTACGACACATACAATATTCAAAAAGAATAAATATTTATCTCATTTAAGTATGTGTAAGACAGATGTTACTACAATTTTTGGTAGTAGTAATTTAATTGAAGGTTCTGGAAGAGCTACTATAACTTTATCTAGGGGAACAATACTTATCATAGATAATGCGATATTCTCCTCCAAGTCTAAGAGGAATATCACGACCCAATTTCACCTATAGGTCATGATGACACCCAACACTACAGCTAGGCAAGCCAACAAATAAATTAAGCATATATCAATTATTGAAAAAAAAAATTCTAAGAAATTTTATTCTTTTACTAGTAATATTAAAGAAAATAGAAAAGATACCGGTTAACTTAAATCCAAAAAATATTCAAATCCCAATTCTACCAATGTATGTGCCAAGACCTGGTGTCACAAGTATATGAGCATCTATTAGTTTATACAAAACTCCAAATACTGTCTGAAATAAAATAGACAGAATGTATATATAAGAAGAGACACCGGTAGCTGCAGAACGACTCAGAAAGGCAGCTCACTACTATGCCTCTGGATAATGTGGGTGTAAGACGATAGGTCCCCCACTAATACTTGCCTCAGGTCCTGCACAAAAAGTACAGCAAGTGTAGTATGAGTACGTAAACAACGTGTACTCAGTAAGTATCAAGCATAATCTCGAAGTGGTAGAGACGAGATGGCCGACTTTGACACTCACTGTGGGTCAATAGTAATAATTGAAATAAAACTAGAATATCTAAAGCAGCATGATTCACAGAATATAATAATAATTTATTTAACCAGCAGAAATAATTAAATTCCTTCAAACGCAACAATTCTCAATATATTAATTAAATTCCTTCAATTCCAGTAAATTTTCAATTTATCAATTAGCCTCATTTACAGAAAAAAATAATAATTCCTTAATAAACAGAGATAATAATTCCTTTTAAATTCCAAAGATTTCCAATTTATCAATATAGCTTCACAAGCTGCAATAGACTATCAAAGTATCGTGTAATTATTATTATTAGGCACGATTTATGCCGAGGTCGTACGACCCGATCCAGAGTGTCGTGTACACTGCCGAGGGACGTGCGATGCGATCCATAGATACATCTATCCTGCCAAGGCGTTCAGCCCGCTCCACAAGAAAGGAGGACATTTTCTTATGTACCTCCGGAAAGAGAGTATATTTATTAAGATAATTTCGGGAGGAAGAACAATTTCTCTTAACAATTAATTAATTTAAACAGAAAATCAAGCATATGAGATTTTCATCCTTTAATATTTTTATCTAAAAATTCACAATATATATACATATATATCAAATAATATTAATTAAACAAAGAATACAATTTACACAAGTAATTCACGCTTTGAGTCCTAAACTACCTGGACTTTAGCATTAATAGTAGTTACGCACGGACTCTCGTTACCTCGTGCGTACTTAGCCCCCACAATTAGCAATAATTATTACTTTAATTACCTATGGGATAATTTCTCCCTTACAAGATTATACAAGAGACTTACCCCGTCTTACTCCGATTTAATCCACTAGTATGCCTTTTACTCGATTATCCATCTTTGATTGGCTCGAATCTAACCAAAAATAATTCGATACAATCACTAAATTTTATAGGAATCAATTCTATAAGAAAATACTATATTTTTAATAAAAATATGAAAAATAATTAAAATATTCGTCTGTGGGGCCAACATTTCGGAATCTGGTGAAAGTTACGAAATCCGACAACCCATTCAATTACGAGTCCAACCATACCAGTTTCACTCAAATCCGACTCCGAATCGATACCGAAATCACAAAAATTCGTTTCTATGAGATTTCTAAAAATTTTCCAAATTTCAATCTCAAAATACTAATTAAGTGGTGAAAACAATGATATATTTGTGTATATAGACCAAATCCGAGTTAGAATCACTTACCCCAATGTCTTTCCTTGAAAATCTATCAAAAGTCGCCTCTGCTCAAGCTCAAGTTCGTCAAAAATGGCAAATGGGACGAATGCCCTCTTTTATAAATCTGTGAGGCAGCCTTCGGAACTGGGCCTCGATCGTGGCTTCGATCATGGCCTCGAGCCTGGGCTTCGGTCATGACCTCGATCTTGGGCGCCGGTCATGGACTCGATCATGGCATTGAGCCTGGGCCTTCGATTGTGCCCTCGATCTTGGGTCTCGATCCTGGACCTCGAGCCTTGCCTTCGATCATGGCCCTAGAGATGGGCCTTCGATCATGGCTTCGATCCTGAGCCTCATCCCTAGCTTCGACCTTGGCCGTCGACCCTGGGCTCGATATATGGGCTCGATCAAAGCCCAGAATATCCAGCAGAAGAGAAAAAAATTGCAGCAGCTTTTTAAGTCCAACTTTTGATCCGTTAACCATCCGAAACTCACCGAGGCCCTCTGGACCTCAACCAAATATACCAACAAGTCCTAAAACATCATACAAACTTATTTAAAACCTCAAATCACATAAAACGATGCTAAAACCACGAATCATGCTCCAATTCAAGCTTAATGAAACTTAAAATTTCCAACTTCTACATTCATTGTCGAAACCTATTAAATCAAGTCCGATTGACCTCAAATTTTGCACACAAGTCATAAATGACATAACGGAGCTATGAAAATTTTCGGAACTGGATTTTGACTCCGATATGAAAAAGTCAACTCTCTGGTCAAACTTCCAAACTTAAATTCCTATTTTAGCCATTTCAAGCCTAATTTAACTACAGACTTCCAAATAAAATTCTGAATACGCTCCTAAGTCCAAAATCACCATACAAAGCTATTGGAATCGTCAAAATTCTATTTCGGGGTCGTTTAATATTGACTGAAGTCAAACTTAGCTTTTTAAAGCCAACTTAAGGAATCAAGTGTTCCAATTTTAACCCAAACACTTCCAAAACCCGAACCAACCATCCCCGCAAGTCATAAATTAATAAAAGTACATACGGGAAATTTTATTTTAGGGAACAGGATTATAAAAGTCAAAATGACCGGTTGGGTCATTACAAGGAACTTGTTGAGTTTTAAAGATATTCCCCGAAATGGATATCATATTGAGACAATAGATGAGAATAACCTTGAATATCGCATCGTTACCAGGAATGTCTCTGGTCAAAAAAGGGTTATTGAGAATTTTCCATATTTATCGTAGTGCAATTGAAGCACATTCTATCGTAAATCAAAAGGTTACTAATTCCAATACTTTTGTACTTTGGCATGATCGATTGAGACATTTTGAATTAATTATGATGAGACAAATTATAGAAAACTGTCACGACCCAAAATTTTTACCTTCGGGACCGTGATGGCGCCTAACATTTTACTTGCTAGGCAAGTCAACGTTAAAAAAATCTTAACCATTTTTAAGCAAATCAATTTAAACGGAAGTCAATTACTAAAATAAAGTGCGGAAGACCACAACAACCGAATCATCAAAATACATCCCCGAATCTAGTGTCACAAGTGCACGAGCTACTAGGATAATACAAATAATGGTCTAAATAAAATTCAAGTTGTTTGAAAGATAATACACATCTAAGATAAGATAGAAGGGGACTTCAGAAGTGCGGACGCTGTGCAGTTATACCTCAAGTCTCCTCTAGGTAGCTAAATCCGAGCAAGTCTATGGTACGCTGCTGGGACCAACTCCAAAATCTGCACAAGAAGTGCAGAGTGTAGTATGAGTACAACCAACCCCATGTACTACGTAAGTGTCGAGCCTAACCTCGACGAAGTAGTGACGAGGCTATGACAAGACACGTACGTAAACAACCTATACAAGTATATACATATATGAAGCAGCAATAATATAATAAATAACAATTTATAAATTGGGAGGGGACATGCGAAGGGGAATGATATAATAATAGTACTCGTCACCTCACATATACATTGTACCCGCACATTAAGTCACGTAGCAAATAGACAAATAAATCCTACTCCCTCAAGTCAAGGTTAACCACGACACTTACCTCGTTTTGCAACAAAATTCAAGATTCCAATAAACCTTTGCCTCGCGAATTCGTGTCCGAAATTATCAAATTTAGTCATAAACAATTCAATATACTCAATACAAATCATAGGAATTAATTCCATATGAATTTACTAATTTTTCGGATTCAAATCCAAAATTCATCTCAAAAATCAATAGTGGAGCCCACGTCTCAAATCTCATAAAAATATACAAAATCCGAACACCCGTTCCGAGATGAGTCCAATCATACAAAAATTATCAAATTTCGATGTCAAATGGACCTTCAAATCTTAAATTTTCGTTTTTGGAAAGTTTTACAAAAATTCCAATTTCTTCCATCTAAATCCGAAATAAATGATGAATATTGTCATGGATTTATAAAATATAATCACTTTCGGATATAGAATACTTACCCAAGTCAAAATCGTAAAAAAAAACCCCTTTGGAATTGTAAAAAACCACGTGCTTGAAATGTCTAAAAATGAGTAAAAATCTCGGACTCTTCGATTTATACACTGTCCAGGGATTTTCGCTTATGCGGTGGACTTGACCGCACCTGCGGTCTCGTTCTGCGGATCCAAATGCGCATATGCACTGCCTTCCGGTTCTGCGATCGAAGAGTCCGCTTCTGCGGACACGCGGGTGCATTCAAGGTTCCGCACCTGCGACTTTTTGCCCAGCTTGCCCAGACCGCTTATGCGAGGGATTTTTCGCTTCTGCGGAGCCTCTTGTGCGGCCAAGGCTTCGCAGAAGTGAAGGCACCAGAAGCAGCAAAATTCTAGATTTTGCTTAAGTCCGATTTTTGTTTCGATTTCGATCCGAATCATAGTCGGGGTACTCGGGACCTCAACCAAATACACCAACAAGTCCTAAAATATCATACGAACTTAGTCAAGACCTAAAATCATATCAAACAACGTTAAAACCACGAATCATACCCAAATTCAAGTTTAAGGAACTTAAGAATTTTCAACTTCTACATTCGATGCCGAAACCTATCAAATCAAGTCCGATTGACCTCAAATTTTGCACACAAGTCATAAATGACATAACAGACCTATTCAAATTTTCAGAATCAGATTCCGACCCTGATATCAAAAAGTCAAATATGTGGTCAAACTTTGAAAATCTTTAGCCTATAAATTTCTAGTTCCGTTAAATAGCGATAATTTGAGCTAGTGACCTCCGAATTTTATTTTGAGCATATGCCCAAGTAACAAATCACGATACGGATCTACGGGAACTGTCAAGACACTTATCCGAGTCCGTTTGCTCAAAATGTTGACCAAAGTCAACTCAATTGAGTTTTAAATGCTCTATTTCATATTTTAATCTATTTTTCACATAAAAACTTTTTGAAAAATTATATGAATTGCGCAGGAAAGTCGAGGAGTGATGAATTATGCTTTTCGAGGTCTTATAACACATAATGAATGTTTAAATTAAAGATGACATTTTGGATCATGACATTCTCCACCTCTAAACAAACGTTCGTCCTCGAACGAAATTAGAAAAAGTACCCTGACTGGTAAAAAGGTCTGGATATCTACCCCGCATGTCCGACTCGGACTCCCAGGTAGGTGATTCTACGGACTGACCTCTTCATTGCACTCAAACTGATGGATAACTCTTAGACCTCAACTGTCGGACCTGCCGGGCTAGAATTGCTACCGGCTCCTCCGCATAAGTCAAATCCTTGTCCAATTGGACTGAGCTGAAATCTAACTCATGGAAAGGATCACCCTGATATTTCCGGAGCATAGACACATGGAACACCGTATGAATTGCTGATAAACTAGGCGATAATGCAAGCCTTTAGGCTACTTCACCCACCCTTTCGAGAATTTCAAAGGGTCCAATATACCTAAGGCTCAACTTGCCCTTCTTTCCAAACCTCATTACACCTTTCATAGGTGAAACCCGGAGCAATACTCTTTCTCCAACTATGAATGCAACATCACAAACTTTACGGTCGGCATAACATAAACCTAGACTGAGCTGTGCGAAGTCGATCCTGGATAATTTTAACCTTATGCACAGCATCCCGTACCAAATTGGTACCCAGCAACCGAGCTTCTCCCGGTTCAAACCAGCCAACTGGCAAACGACATTATCTTTCGTATAATGCCTCATATGGAGCCATATGAATGCTCGACTGATAGCTGTTATTATAGGCAAACTCCGCAAGTAGCAAGAATTGATCCCAATAACCTCCAAAGTCTATAACATAAGTGCGAAGTATATCTTCCAATATCTGAATAGTGCGCTCTGACTGTCCGTCTGTCTATGGATGAAATGTTGTACTCAACTCAACCTGCGTGCCTAACTCATGCTGTACAACCCTCAAGGAGTGCAAAGTGAACTACGTACCTCGATCAGAAATGATAGACACGGGCATATCATGAAGGTGGATAATCTCGCAGATGTAGATCTCCGCTAACCGCTATGAAGAATTGGTAACTGCTACTGGAATGAAATGTGCTAACTTGGTCAACCTGTCCATAATGATCTAAACTGCGTCGATTTTGCTTTGAGTCTGTGAGAGCCCAACAACAAAATCCATAGTGAAATGCTCCCACTTACACTCATGAATTTCTAACTTCTGAAGCAAACCACCAGGTCTCTGATGCTCGTACTTAACTTGCTGACAATTCAGATACCGAGCTACATATGCAACTATTTCCTTCTTCATTCTCCTCCACCAATAATGTTGCCATAAATCTTGATACATTTTGGCGGTACCTGTATGAATAGATTACCTAGAACTATGTGCCTCTTCAAGAATTAATTCACGAAACCCATTCACATTAGGCACACAAATACGACCCTACATTTGCAGAACTCCATCTTCCCCTACAACAACATGTTTGGCACCACGGTGCCGTACCGTGTCCTTAAGGACAAGCAAATGAGGATCATCATACTGCCTCTCTCTGATGCGCTCATATAAAGAAGACCGAATGACTGTGCAAGCTAGAACCTGACTGGGTTCTTAAACTTCTAACCTCACGAACTGATTAGCCAAAGTCTGAACATCAGCAGCTAACAGTCTGTCGGTCTCTCACCAACTAGAATATACGCAAGACTGCCCATACTCATAGCCTTTCTACTCAAAGTATCGGCCACCACATTGGCCTTTCAGGGGTGATACAAAATGGCGATATCATAATCTTTCAACAACTCCCACCATCTTCTCTGCCTCAAATTGAGATCTTTTTGCCTGAACAAATATTGTAGGCTACGATGATCAGTGAATACCTCACACGAGACACCGTAAAGGTAATGTCTCTAAATCGTCAGTGCCTGGACAATGGCTACCAATTCTAATTCATGGACAGGATAATTCATCTCGTGAACTTTCAACTTCCGCGACGCATATGCAATCACCCTGCCATCTTGCATCAATACTGCACTAAGCCCAACGCGAGACGCATCACAATATATCGTATAAGATCTTAAACCTGTGGATAATACCAACACTGGCGCCGTAGTCAAAGAAGTCTTGAGCTTTTGAAAACTCAATTCACACTCGTCTGACCATCTGAATGGGGCGCCCTTCTGGGTCAATTTGGTCAGTGGGGATGCTATGGATGAAAACCCCTCCACAAACCGGGGATAATAACCTGCCAAATCCAGGAAACTCCGGATCTTTGTAGCTGAAGTAGGTCTAGGCCAATTCTGAACAGCCTCAATCTTCTTAGGATCCACTTTTATGCCTTCTGCCGATACAACATGACCCAAAAAGGCAACTGAATCAAACCAAAATTTGCATTTTGAAAATTTGGCATATAATTGATTATTCTTCAAAGTCTGAAGCACAATGCAAAGATGTTGCTCATGCTCCTCTCGATTGCTGGAGTAAATCAAGATATCATCAATGAATACAACCACAAAAGAATCCAAATAGGGGTTGAACACCCGGTTCATCAAATTTATAAATGATGTTAGGGCATTTGTGAGCCCAAATGACATCACTAGGAATTCGTAATGCCCATACCTAGTCCGAAAAGTTATTTTAGGGACATCAGATACCATAATCTTCAACTAATGGTAACCAGACCTCAAGTCACTCTTTGAAAATACCTTGGCACCCTGAAGCTGATCGAATAAGTCATCAAATCTTGGCAACAGATATTTGTTTTTGATAGTGGCCT
The DNA here is from genome assembly GCA_000715115.1 of Nicotiana otophora. Taxonomy (NCBI): domain Eukaryota; kingdom Viridiplantae; phylum Streptophyta; class Magnoliopsida; order Solanales; family Solanaceae; genus Nicotiana; species Nicotiana otophora. The sequence continues at coordinate 30,285 of AWOL01S0018695.1, read as the reverse complement.
TGTTCAACTATCAATAATCGATACACATCCGCATAAAGCCATCTTTCTTCTTTACAAATAGTACTGGTGCACCCAGGGCGAGACACTGGGTCTAAAGAATCCTTGATTAAACAAGTCTTGTAACTGCTCCTTTAATTCTTTTAACTCTGGCGGGGCCATACAGTATGGTGGGATAGAAATGGGCTTAGTGCCCGGAGCTAAATCTATACATAAGCCAATATCTCTGTTGGGTGGCCTCCCCGACAGATCTGGAGGAAATACATCTGGAAATTTAAGGACAACTGGAACTGAATCCATAGAAGGAACTTCCGCACTGGGATCTCGAATATAAGTCAAATAAGCTAGATACCCCTTCTCGACCATACGCCGAGCTTTCACATAAGAGATAACCTTGCCGATAGAATGGCCAAGAGTCCCTTTCCACTATAGTCGAGGTAACCCTGGCATGGATAAGGTCTTCGTTTTGGCATGACAATCCAATATAGCATGATAAGGTGACAGCCAATCCATACCCAAGATGATATCAAAATCTTCCGTGTCAAGTAGTAGAAGATCCACGCTAGTCTCGAGACTCCCAATAGTAACCACACATGAACGATAGACATGATCTACCACAACAAAATCTCCCATCGATGTGGACACATACACAGAAGCACTCAGATAATCACGAGGCACAACCAGATATGAAGCAAAATAGGAGGATACATAAGAATAAGTAGATCCTGGATCAACTAGAACTGAAGCATCTCTATGGAAAACTGGAACAATACATGTGATTACTGTATCGGATGACTCGGCTCAGGCCTAGCTGGAAAAGCATAAAATCGGGGATGAGCCCCACCACTCTAAACCGCATCCCTGGGACGACCTCTAACTGGCTGGTCTCCACCTCTAGCTGTCTGACCCCTACCCCAAACTGGCTGGGCAGGGGACGGAATAGCTGGTGCTGGAATCCCGATGCCCGAGGGCAAAATCTAGCAATGTGTCTCAGATCACCACAAGTATAACTGGTCTTCGATTGTTGTGACTGCTGACCCTGGAATTGGCCATGTCGACTTGGATAACCACTCTGATGACTCCAGATCGGAGGTGAATTAATAGGAGCTGATGGTGCATTGTAAGCTAGCTGGTCAAAATAAGACACGTAAGGGCCGTGACCACCTGAAGTACTGTGGGATGCCTGGAGCGCTGAATGAAACTGTCACAACCCAAAATCTCAACATGTCGTGATAACGCCTATCTCGATACTAGGCAAGCCGATAATCTCAATAAACCAAAATTTCTCTTTAAGGCTGAAAATATAATGTTTAAATACAATACAAACACTCCCCAAAACCTGGTGTCACTGAGTACATGAGCATCTAATATGAGTACAAGTCTGGAAAATATAGTCTATAATAGTCTGAGACCAAATACAGTAAACAAAGAGATAGAGAAGGAGAGACAAGGTCTGCGGAATACGGCATCTACCTCAAAATCTCCTGAAAATCAACCGCGTGAAAGGATCAACACCCGCTATGTCTGGGAACACCTGGATCTACACACGAAGTGCAGGGTGTAGTATGAGTACAACCAACTCAGCAAGTAACAATAATAAATAAGGAACT
>AWOL01S0018695.1:0-28624 GCA_000715115.1 Nicotiana otophora | reverse complement strand
AAAGAATAGACATGCTATCAAATCTGGTAGTTTAATGTCAAATCAATTTTTATACAGTTCATGTTCATGTAATCCGTATATCAACAATCTTTTAGAGATTTTACAACAATGACAGATAGCAACTAAGTACAACAACAAATGGAAATCAAGTACAACCTTTTAGGACAACAATCACTCTCTGGGCTCCCAGACCTTATCACTCCCTGGGCTCCCAGCTCTCATCACTCACTTTCAATGGGTACCCGCGCTCACTGGAGGTGTACAGACTCCGGAGGGACTCCTACAGCCCAAGCGCTATAATCTGCACGGACAACTCACGTGACATAATATAAATATCTAGGTCTGCACGGCCAACTCACGTGTTGCACGGCCAACTCACATGCTATAGTATAATATAAGGATCCGCACGACCAACTCACGTGTTGCACGGCCAACTCACATGCTATAGTATAATATAAGGATCCGCACGACCAACTCACGTGTTGCACGGCCAGCTCACTTGCTATAGTATAATATAAGGATTTGCACGGCCAACTCACGTGCTGCACGGACAACTCACGTGCTATGATATCAATATCTCACAATCAGGCCTCGGCCTCTCTCAGTCATAGATCTCTCCAATCTCCCGGGCTCTCATTAATCATGAAATCAGCCCAAACAACAATGATATGATCTTTCAATAATAATAACAGAGACTGAGATAAAATGTGCAAGTAAAAATTGAGACTGAGTACATATAGCATTTAGCAGGCAATTCAACAAGTACGCGACCTCTGTGGGTCCCAACAGTACTATTACATAGCCTAAGCATGATTTCTAACATGATTTACAGTCAAATTTAGCCTAAGCATGATTTCTAACATGATTTATAGTCAAATTTTATCAACACATAGAGAGCATATAGCTAACAACAAATTATTCAACTTTACAGTTTCCCGGGATGGACCAAGTCATAATCCCCTCGGTGCATGCCCACACGCCCATCACCTAGCATGTGCGTCACCTCCAAAATAATCACATGATACCAAAATCTGGGGTTTAATACCCTCATGACCAGATTTAAAATTGTTACTTACCTCAAAACGTGAAACTCCTTACTGTGCTATGCCTTTGCCTCGCAAACCAGCCTCCGAATGCCTCGAATCTAGTCACAAATAATTTGTTTCAGTCAATAAAATTTATTAGAATTAATTCCATAAGAAAATACTAATTTTTCATAAACATCCAAAATTTAGCTCAAATATCGCCTGTGGGTCCCACGTCTCGGAACCCGACAAAAGTTACAAAATCTGAAAGCTCATTCAACCACGAGTCTACCCATACTAATTTTACCAAAATCCGACCTCAACTCGACCCTCAAATCTACAAATCTTATTTCCAAATTTCTAAGTTCCAATCTCCGATTTACACCTCAAAATCATGTAATCTAGTCGGATTATTCGATGATAATTCAATATTATGGAGTAGAAATAATCACAAGGGACTTACCTCAAGTTTTCATTGAAAATATATAAAAAATCGCCTCTCCTCAAGCTCCAATTTGTCAAAAATGGCGAATGGGACGAAGTCCCTGTTTTTATAATTCTGCCCAGACAACCTCGGTTCTGCCTCTATCTTGGCCTTCGATCTTGGGCTCGATCATGGCTTCGATCGTGGCCCTCGACCCTGGGCTCGATCATGGCTTCGATCGTGAGAGATTTCTGGGCTCGAATATGGCAGAAGAAATTTCCAACAGAAGGAAATTGTAGCAGATGTTGTAGTTCAATTTTTTTATCTGTTAACCATCCGAAACCCACCCGAGGCCCTCGGGACCTCAACCAAATATACTAACAAGTCCTAAAACATCATACGAACTTAGTTGAATTCTCAAATCACCTCACACAACGCTAAAACCATGAATTACGCCCCAATTCAAGCCTATTGAACTTTGAAATTTTTAATTTCTACAAATAACGCCGAAACCTATCAAATCACGTCCGATTGACCTCAAATTTTGTACACAAGTCATAAATGACATAACACACCTATTAAAATTTTCCGAATCAGATTTCGGCCCAGATATCAAAAAGTCAACCCCTCGGTTAAACTTCCTATAAATTCAACTTTCGGCATTTCAAGTCTAATTCCTCTACGGACCTCCATAAATTCTTCCGGACACGTTTCTAAGTCCAAAATTACCATACAGAGCTATTAGAATTATCAGAATTCCAATCTGAGTTTGTTTACACATAGTTCCATATCCGGTCCACTTTTCTAACTTAATTGTTTTTTTCAATTATGAGACTAAGTGTCTCATTTCACTCTGAATTCCTTCCGGACCCGAACCAACTAACCCGATAAGTCATAAATCAATAGCAAGGCATAAATTGAGTAGTAAACAGGGAAATGGGGTCATAATATTCAAAACGACCGTCTAGGTCATTACAGAAACGACCTGGGAGGATGGCCTCTACCAAAATTACCCCTGCCTCTAGACGAGGCACCGCTGAACACACCGAACTGACGAGACCTATTATAAGACCCATGCCCTCTCTCTTGTGCAAGAACCATCTCGATCTTCCTCGCAACATTAGCAGCCGCCTGAAAGAAAATCTCACTTCCGGTCTCCTTGGCCATCTGAAGCCTGATAGGGTGAGTGAGTCCCTCAATAAACCTCTTCACTCTCTCTCCCTCAGTAGGTAGTAAAAGGAGAGCATGATGGGTTAAATCCACAAAACGGGTCTCGTATTGAGTTACAGTCATACTGCCATGCTGTAGACGCTCAAATTGCCTACGGTAATCCTCTCTCAATGTGATATGGAGGAACTTCTCTAGAAATAGCCGTGAGAACTACTCCCAGGTCAATGCAGGCGATCCAACTGGTCTGGTCAACGTATAATCCCTCCACTACCTCTTGGCGGAACTCGTCATCTGAAATACGGCAAAATCGACCCCATTGGTCTCAACTATACCCATGTTCCGCAACACCTCATGGCAGTGGTCAAGGTAATCATGTGGGTCCTCAGAAGGTGTACCACAAAAGTGAACTGGAAAGAGTTTAGTAATATTTTCCAACCTTAGTAAAGCCTCAGAAGACATGGCAGGCCTATCACCAGCCTGCGCCGCAATAACTGGCTGAACTACCCTAACTGGTGGGGCTGCTAAAGCCTGATACTAGGGAGCCATCTGCTCCAGAGCGGGAGTAGTGGGAGTTTGTGCTCCCCCAGCCTGTGAGACGGCTGGTGCCACTGGAAATGTACCATTATGGGCTACGCCCTCCATAAAACTCACCAAACGGACTAGAGCGTCATGAAGCACTGGAGTAGCTATGAATGCTTCCAGAACCTGAACCGGTCCAACCGGTACAGTTTGAACTAGAACCTCCTTTTGAAGATCCACCTAAAGTTCTACAACAAGTGTTGCTGCTCGAGCTCTAGATTGAGCTCTACTTCTGCCTTTGCCTCGACCTCTACCCCTAGTTATAGTTGCCACTGGGGGCTCTGGTCCCTGTCCATCGGTAGATGTATTACGTGTTCTCACCATTTGCGAGATAATAAAAATAGAATGGTTCAATCATCGATGGTAGAATAAGATCGCATAACAGGATAAGAAAGAAGTGATATTGTTCCTAAACTTCATAGACTCTGAAAGATAAGTATAGACGTCTCTGTACCGTTCCTTCAGACTCTTCTAAGCTTGCTCGTGACTCGTGAGACCTAAGTAACCTAGTGCTCTGATACCAACTTGTCATGACCCGAAATTCCCACCTTCAGGACCATTATGATGCCTAACATTTCACTTGCTAGGGAAGCCAACGCAAGAAAAATCTTAACCATTTTTAAACAAATCAATTTAAGTAGAAGTCAATTACTGAAACAAAGTGCGGAAGACCACAACAAACGAATCATCAAAATACATACTCGAATCTGGTGTCACAAGTGCACGAGCTACTAGGATAATATAAATAATGGTCTGAATAAAATTCAAACTGTTTGAAAGGCAATGCACAACTAAGATAAGATAGAAGATGACTTCAGAACTAGGGACGCTATGCAGTTATAACTCAAGTCTCCTCTAGGTAGCTGAATCTGAGCAAGTCTATGGTACACCGCTGGGACCAACTCCAAAATCTACGCAAGAGGTGCAGAGTGTAGTATGAGTATAACCGACCCCATGTACTCCGTAAGTGTCGAGCCTAACCCCAATGAAGTAGTGACAAGGCTATGACAAGACACGTACGTAAACAACCTGTACAAGTATTTACAAATACGAAACAACAATAATACAATAAATAATTGGGAGGGGACATGCGAAGCAGTATCACTTAGCAGCCAATTAATTCATCAACAATAAAATGAGCAACTAATAATATGAAAATGGCACGGCACCACCCTTCGTGCTTTTACTCTCATTCCTCCCATAAATCGATAAATAAATAATAATAATAATAATAATAATAATAATAATTGGCACGATATCACCCTTCGTGCTTTAACTCTCTTTTGGCACGGCATCACCCTTCGTGCTTTAACTCTCTTTTGGCACGGCATCACCCTTCGTGCTTTTACACTCTTTGAAAATGGCACAACATCACCTTTCATGCTTTTACTCTTAAAAATGACACGACAACACCCCTCGTGCTTTTACACTCTTTCTCACCATGACAATGATAGTATAAATAATAAAAATGATACGACATCACCCTTCGTGCTTTTACACTCTTTCTCACCATATTCAACAATAATTAAATCAATAAACATTTCATGATTAATGATCAAATAATCAATGATAAACTTAAACAGGAATATCTTAATTAAATAAGCAATTATTCAAAGTGAAATAAATTCTTCCAGCATGCTTTGACTTAACAACAACGCATAAGTACTCGTCACCTCACATATACATTGTACCCTCGCATTAAATCACGTAGCAAATAGACAAATAAATCCTACTCCCTCAAGTCAAGATTAACCACGACACTTACCTCGTTTTGCAACCAAATTCAAGATTCCAATAAACTTTTGCCTCACGAATTCGTGTCCAAAATCCACAAAGCTAGTCATAAACAATTCAATATACTCAATACAAATCGTAGGAATTAATTCCATATGAATTTACTAATTTACCGGATTAAAATCCAAAATTCATCTCAAAAATCAACAATGGGGACCACGTCTCGAATTTCGAAAAAACTTACGAAATCCAAACACCCGTTCCGAGACGAGTCCAACCATACAAATATTATCAAATTCCGATATCAAATGGACCTTCAAATCTTAAATTTTTATTTTTGGAAAGTTTTACAAAAATTTCAATTTCTTCCATCTAAATCTGAAATAAATGATGAATATTGACATGGAGTTATGAAATATAATCACTTTCGAATATAGAATACTTACCCAAGTCGAAATCGTGAAAAACCCCTTTGGAATCTCCCAAATCCGTGCTTGAAATGTTAAAAAATGAGTAAAAATCTCGGACTCTTCGATTTATACGCTGTCCATTGATTTTTGCTTCTGCGGTGGACTTGACCACGCCTGCGGTCTCGCTTCTGCGGAGCCAAATGCACATCTGCGCTGCCTTCCGCTTCTGCGATCGAAGAGTCCGTTTCTGCGGACGCGCGAGTGCGTTCAAGGTTCCGCCATGCGACTTTTTGCCCAGCTTGCCCAGGCTGCTTCTGTGAGGGATTTCTCGCTTCTGCGGAGCCTCTTTTGCGGCCAAGGCTTCGTAGAAGCGAAGACACCAGAAGTAGCAAAATTCCAGATTTTGCTTAAGTCCAATTTGTTTTCCGATTTCTATCTGAATCACACTCGGGGTACTCGAGACCTCAACCAAATATACCAACAAGTCCTAAAACATCATATGAACTTAGCCGAGACCTCAAATCACATCAAACAACGCTAAAACCACGAATCATACCCCAATTCAAGCTTAAGGAACTTAAGAATTTTCAACTTCTACATTCGATGCCGAAACCTATCAAATCAAGTCCAATTGACCTCAAATTTTGCACACAAGTCATAAATGACATAATAGACCCATTCAAATTTCTAGAATCAGATTTAGACCCCGATATCAAAAAGTAAGATTCGCGGTCAAATTATGAAAATCTTTAGCATTTAAATTCCTAGTTTCCGTTAAATAGCGATAATTTGAGCAAGGGACTTTCGAATTTGATTCCGGACATACGCCTAAGTCCCAAATTACGATATAGACCTACCAGAGCTGTCAAAATACTGATCGGAGTCCGTTTACTCAAAATGTTGACCAAAGTCAACTCGGTTGAGTTTTTAGGCTCTATTTTATATTTTAATCAATTTTTCACATAAAAACTTTCCGAAATATTATACGGACTACGCACGCAAGTTGAAGAGTGATGAATAGTGCTTTTCGAGGTCTTATAACATATAAATGAATGTTTAAATTAAAGATAAAAGTTTTGGTCATCACAAAAAATCAAATGGGCATCCATTAAAGATATTAAAGATTCTTTTAAATAATGAATGTTCTTGCACTTCTTGTTATCAAGGCAAGTTAATTATTAAACCATCACCAACAAAGGTTGGGATTGAGTCCTATGCGTTTTTGGAACATATACAAGGGGACATTTATGGACCTATTCACCCACCTAGTGGGCCGTTTAGATATTTTATGGTCTTAATAGATGCATCTTCTACATGGTCTCATGTGTGGCTATTATCATCTCGCAACCTGGCATTTGCAAAATTAATGGCACAAATAATTCGATTAAGGGCATAGTTTCTGGATAATCTAATTAAGTCTATTAGACTTGATAATGCTGCTGAGTTTTCATCCCAAGAATGTAATGATTATTGCTTATCAATTGAGATAACAATGGAACATCATGTAGCTCATGTTACACTCAAAATGGACTTGCAGAGTCTTTGATTAAATGTCTACAATTGATAGCAAGACAGTTCGTTACTCATGAAAATGAGGTTACCCACTTTTGTTTGAGGTCATGCCATTTTGCATGCAACAATGCTAGTTCGTCTCAGATCGACAAATTATCATAAATATTCTCCGTTGTAATTAGTTTTGGGTCATGAACCTAATATATCCCATTTATAAATTTTTGGATGCGCAGTATATGTGCCTGTAGAACCGCCATATCGCACCAAAATGGGTCCCCAAAGAAGGTTAGGAATATATGTTGATTTTGAATCGCCATCCATTATTCGCTACCTCAATACATTAACGTGGGATTTGTTCACTACTCGATTTGCAGACTGTCGATTCGATGAGACACTCTTCCCAAAATTAGGGGAGAAATTGGTGAAACTAAATGGAAAATTTTGTAAAAAAATCCATCATTGTCTCATCTTGATCCATGTGCCTATATTTGTGAAAAAGAGGTGCAAAAGATTATTCATTTGTAAAAAATAGCAAATCAAATGCCAGACGCATTTACAGATCTGAAAAGTATAACAAAATTACATATCCCTGCAGAGAATATTTCAATCCGTATTGATGTTCCTGTTGGACAATCTTCTAGTGTCATAGCTAATGTGTAAAAAGTATGCCTAAAACGTGGCAGACCATTGGGTTCTAAAGATCGAAATCCTAGAAAAAGAAAACAAATGATCAAGATGACACTACGAAATAGTCTTATGAAGAAATCCATGATTTAACCAATCTTGAGATTCATGAGGAAATCACTAAGCTTGATACTCAAGATAATAAGGAACTATCAATAAATCCAACCGATATTGAGACAAATTTGAATCAATTGGATATGGTGGTGGATTATATCTTTGCATATAATATTGCATTTAGCATTATAAAATATAGTGAGAATCTTGAACCTCAATGTGTTGGAGAATATCGACAAAGACGTGATTGGTCAAAATGGCAAGAAGCAATCCAATTCGAGTTGGATTCACTTGTGAAACGTGAAATTTTTGGGTCTTTGTACGCAAGAGGAATGAGAAAAATGAGGTACAAAGATATAAGGCATGCCTTGTTGCACAAGGATTTTCACAAAGGCCTGGTGTCGATTATGAAAAGACGTATTCTCCGGTTATTAATGAATGTTCCGTTATCTTATTAGTTTTGTTGTCCATGAAAAGCTTGACATACATTTAATGGACGTGGTTACAACCTACCACTATGGCTCACTTGATAAAATGCCTAACACACATAATTCAAAGTCCCGAGAAATATTTTTAATGAAATTAAAAAGATATTTGTATGGTCTAAAGCAATCAGGACGAATGTGGTATAACCGTCTTAGTGAGTATTTATTAAAGGAAGGTTATATAAATGATGCCATTTACCCGTGTGTTTTTATAAAGAAAACAACATTGGAATTTATTGTACTTGCCGTATATGTTGATGACATAAACCTTATTGGAACTCCTGTAGAACTCCAAAAGGCAATTGATTATTTAAAGAAGGAATTCAAGATGAAAGATCTCGGAAAGACAAAATTATGTCTCGATTTGAAAATTGAACATTTGACAAACAGGATTTTTGTTCATCAATCTACCTACACAGAGAAGGTATTGAAATAGTTTTACATGGATGGAGCACATACATTAAGTACTCTGATGGTTGTTCGATCACTTGATGTGAATAAGGACCCGTTCCGACCTCAAGAAAAGAATGAAGAGCTTCTTTGTCACGACCCGAAATTCCTACCTTCGGGACCGTGATGACGCCTAACATTTCACTTCCTAGACAAGCCAACGTTAGAATAATATTAGCCATTTTAAAATAATTTTAAACTAATTAATAACAAAAAAATAAATGCGGAAGTAAAATCTGAAATGTAGTGAATAATCCATAATAATAGCGATGTCTAAATACCATCCCAGAACAGGAGTCACAAGTGCACGAGCTTTTAGAATAATACAAATAAAGATCTGAATAAAATTCAAGCTATTTGAAATATAATACGCAGCTGAGATAATATTGAAGGGGACTTCAGAACTGCGAACGTTGTGCAGTTATACCTCAAGTCTCCACTGGTAGCTATATCCAGGCAAATCTACAGTATGCCCCTGGGACCAACTCCAAAATCTGCACAAAAAATGTAGAGTGCAGTATCAGTACAATCGACCCCATGTACTGGTAAGTGCCGAGTCTAACCTCGACGAAGTAGTGACGAGACTATGACAAGATACGCATGTAAACCACCTGTACAAGTATATACAAATACAAAGTAACAATAATACAACAAATAATAATTTATAAATTGGGAGGGAACATGCAAAGGGGAAAGATATAATAATTTCAGCCTGAGGAGTGTTACTTAGCAACCAATTAATTTATCAACAATAAAATGAGTAAATGATAATATGAAAATGGCACAGCACCACCCTTCGTGCTTTTACTCTCATTTGACACGGCATCACCCTTCGTGCTTTTACACTCTCAAATGGCACGACAACACCCTTCGTGATTTTACACTCACAAATGGCACGACAACACCCTTCGTGCTTTTACACTGACAAATGGCACGACAACACCCTTCGTGCTTTTACACTGACAAATGGCACGACAACACCCTTCGTGCTTTTACACTCTTCCTTATTATGAAAATAATAATATAAATTCAGAAGAGATTTTAAGTGCGGAGATATACACTTATCAGTCAATTCAATACCAAATACCGGCTTCACCTTCCAAATATTCAACAATAATTAAATAAATAATAATTTCACGAATAATGATCAAATAATCAATAATAAACTTAAGCAAGAATATCTTAATAAATAGACAATTATTCACAATAAACAAATTTCACTCGCATGCTTTGACTCAACCATAACGCATATGTACTCGTCACCTCACATATATATTGTACCCGCACATTAAATCATGTAGTGAATAGACAATTAAGTCCTACTCTCTCAAGTCAAGGTTAACCACGATACTTACCTCACTTTGCAACTAAATTTCAAGAATCCAATACACCTTTGCCTCGCGAATTCGTGTCCGAAATACTCAAATCTAGTCATAAACAATTCAATATACTCAATACAAACCGTAGGAATTAATTCCATATGAATTTATAAATTTTAGGGATAAAAATCCGAAATTTATTTTAAAATAAATAATGGGACCCATATCTCGAATCCCGAAAAAACTCACGAAATACGAACTCTCGTTCCGATACGAGTTCAAGCATATAAAACTTATAGAATTCCGACATCGGATTGGCTTTCAAATCTTCATTTTATATTTTTGGAAGATTTTATAAAAATCTGATTTTTCTTCCATAAATTCACGGATTCATGATGTAAATGAGTATGAAATCATGAAATATAATCAATATAGGATAAATAATACTTACCCCAATGTTTTTCTGTGAAAATAGCTCAAAACTCGTTTTACCCGAGCTCAAAATCGAAAATGGTAGAAAATGGGTCGAAATCCCATTTCCAGAACTTAAGTTCTGTTTGCCCTGGTTTTTACTCATCGCGATCGCGAACATTCACACGCGATCGCGAAGAACAATTTTTGCACTGCCAAATTACTTTACGCGATCGCAGACACATTCACGCGATCGCGAAGCACACGATTCTAACTCTACGCGATCGCATCCCTCATCACGCGTTCACGAGTCAGAAATTCCCAGAGCTACGCGATCACATCTCTCTTCACGCGATCGCGTAGAACAAATTCAGCAGCCCCCAGTTAACCCTATACGATCGCGGATATCCCCACGCGATCGCATAGAACAAAACTCCACTGTCCAACTAAGCCTACGCGATCGCAGACACATTCACGCGATGGCGTAGAAGAAAAACATAATTAGATATCAGAAAATTCCAGCAGTTGTTCAAGTCCAAAATTTTGATCAGTTAACTATCCAAAACCAAATATACACAGAAGTCCAAAAACCTCATACAAACTCGTTCGCATGATCAAAATACCAATTTAACACCTAGAATTACGAATCAGATACCAAATTAAATGAAATTTTGAAGAAAACTTTAAAACTTCTATTTTCACAACCGAACGTTCGAATCACGTCAAATCAACTCCGCTTCTCACCAAATTCGACAGACAAGTCATAAATGACATAATGGACCTATGAAAATTTTCAGAACTCGAATCCGACCCCGATATCAATAAAAGTCAATTTGTAGTTAAACTTTGAAATCTTTAAGCCTTTAAGCTTCTAGTTTTCGCCAACTGGCGATAATTCAAGCTAGGGACCTCCAAATTAAATTCCGGATATACGTCCAAGTCCCAAATCACGATACGGACCTATCGGAACTTTCAAAACACTGATCTGAGTCCGTTTGCTCAGAATGTTGACCAAAGTTAACTCAGTTACGTTTTAAGGCTCTATTTCACATTTTAGTCAATTTTGCATATAAAACTTTCCAAAAAAATTATACGGACTGTGCACGCAAGTTAAGGAATGATAAATAATGCTTTTTAAGGTCTTAGATCATAGAAATAATTATTAAATTTAAAGATGACATTTTGGGTCATCACATTCTCCACCTCTAAAACAAATATTCGTACTCGAATGGAGTTAGAAAAAGTACCTGAGCTGGTGAAAAGGTATGGATATTTACTCCGCATGTCCGACTCGGACTCCTAGGTAGATGCTTCTATCGGCTGACCTCTCCATTGCACCCGAACTGAAGGGTAACTCTTAGACCTCAATTGTCGGACCAGCAGGGTTAGAATAGCTATTTGCTCCTCTTCATAAGTCAAATCTCTGTCCAATTGGACTGAGCTGAAATCTAACACATGGGACGGATCACCATGATATTTTTGAAGCATAGACACATGGAACACCGGAAGAACCGCTGATAAACTAGGTGGTAATGCAAGCGTGTAGGCTACTTTACCCACCCTTTCAAGAATTGCAAAGGGTCCAATATACCTAGGGCTCAACTTACCCTTCTTTCCGAACCTCATTACACCTTTAATAGGTGAAACCCGGAGCAATATTCTTTATCTAACCATGAATGAAATATCACGAACCTTACGATCAGCATAACTCTTTTGCCTAGACTGAGCTGTGCGAAGTCGATCCTGAATAACTTTGACCTTATCCAAAGCATCTTGTACCAAATCGGTACCCAACAATCGAGCCTCTCCTGGTTCAAACCATCCAACTGGTGAATGGCATCGCCTTCCGTATAATGCCTCATATGGATCCATCTGAATGCTTGACTGGTAGTTATTATTATAAGCAAACTTCGCAAGTGGCAATAATTGATCACAAGAACTTCCAAAGTCTATATCACAAGCGCGTAGCATATCTTCTAATATCTGAATAGTGCGCTCTGATTGTCCGTCTGTTTATGGATGAAATGCTATACTCAACTCAACCTGCGCGCCTAACTCACGCTGTACAACCTTCCAGAAGTGTGAGGTAAACTGCGTACCTCGATCTGAAATAATAGACACGGGCACACCGTGAAGGCGAATAATCTCACGCATGTAAATTTCAGCTAACCGCTCTGAAGAATAGGTAACTGCCACCGGAATGAAATGTGCTGACTTGGTCAACCTATCCACAATGACCCAAACTGCGTCAAATTTTCTCTGAGTCTGTGGGAGCCCAACAACAAAATACATAGTGATACGCCCTCACTTCCACTCAGGAATTTCTAACTTCTGAAGCGAACCACCAGGTCTCTGATGCTCGCACTTAACTTGCTGACAATTCAGACACCGAGCTACATACGCAACTATATCCTTCTTCATTATCCTCCACCAATAATATTTCCGTAAATCTTGATACATTTTGGCGGTACCTGGATGAATAGAATACCTGGAACTGTGGGCCTCTTCCAGACTTAATTCATGAAGCCCATCCACATTGGGCATACAAATACAACCCTGCATTCGTAGAACTCCATCTTCCCCCACAACAACCTGTTTGGCATCACTGTGCCGCACCGTGTCCTTGAGGACAAGTAAATGAGGATCATTATATTGTCGCCCTCTGATGCGCTCACATAAAGAAGACCGAGCGACTGTGTAAGCTAAAACCCGACTGGGCTCCGAAATATCTAACCTCACGAACTGATTAGCCAAAGTTTGGACATCTACAGCTAACGGCCTCTCACCAACCGGAATATAAGCAAGGCTACCCATACTCACAGCCTTTCTACTCAAAGCATCAGCCACCACATTAGCCTTTCCGGGGTGATACAAAATGGTGATATCATAATATTTCAACAACTCCAACCATTTTCTCTGCCTCAAATTGAGATCTTTTTGCCTAAACAGATACTGCAGGCTACGATGATCAGTAAATACCTCACACGAGACACCCTAAAGGTAATGTCTCCAAATCTTCAAAGTGTGGACAATGGCTTCCAATTCTAAGTCATGAACATGATAATTCTTCTTATGAACTTTCAACTACCGCGACGCATATGCAATCACCCAGCAATCTTGCATCAATACTGCACCAAGCCCAACGCGAGATATATCACAATACACTGTATAAGATCCTAAACCTGTGGGTAATACCAACACTGGCGCCGTAGTCAAAGCAGTCTTGAGCTTCTGAAAGCTCATCTCACACTCGTCTGACCATCTGAATGGAACACCTTTCCGGGTCAGTCTGGTCAATGGGCTTGCTATAGATGAATTCCCTCCACGAATCGATGATAATAACCTGCCAAACCCAGGAAACTCCGGATCTCTGTAACTGAAGTAGGTCTAGTCCAATTCTGAACAACCTCAATCTTCTTAGGATCCACTTTTATGCCTTCTGTCGATACAACATTCCCCAAAAAGGCAACTGAGTCTAACCAAAATTCACATTTTGAAAATTTGGCATATAGCTGATTATTCTTCAAAGTCTGAAGCACACTCCGAAGATGTTGCTCATGCTCCTCTCAACTGCTGGAGTAAATCAAGATATCATCAATGAATACAACTACAAAAGAATCCAAATAGGGTTTGAACACCCGATTCATCAAATTCATAAATATATCTGGGGCATTTGTCAACCCAATGACATCATTAGGAATTTGTAATGCCCATACCGAGTCCGAAAAGCTGTCTTAGGGACATCAGATGCCCTAATCTTTAACTGATGGTATCTAGACCTCAAGTCGATCTTTGAAAACACCTTGGCACCCTAAAGCTGATCGAATAAGTCATCAATTCTTGGCAGTGGATACTTGTTCTTAATAGTAGCCTTGTTCAACTGCCGATAATCTATACACATTCGCATTGAACCATCTTTCTTCTTTACAAATAGTACTAATGCACCCCAGGGCGAGACACTGGGTCTAATGAATCCCTGATCAAGTAAGTCTTGTAACTGCTCCTTCAATTCTTTCAACTCTGGCGGGGCCATACGGTATGGTGGGATAGAATTGGGCTGAGTGCCCAGAGCTAAATCAATACAGAAGTTAATATCTCTGTCGGGTGGCATTCCTGGCAAATCTGCAGGAAATACTTCTGGAAATTCATGAACAACTGGTATTGAGTCCATAGAAGATACATCTGCACTAGGATCGCGAATATAATCTAGATAGGCTAAACACCCTTTCTCGACCATACGCCGAGCCTTCATATAAGAAATAACCCTGCTGGTAGAATGATCAAGAGTTCCTTTCCACTCTAATCAAGGTAACCCCGGCATGGCTAGGGTCACCGTATTGGCATGACAATCTAATATAGCATGATAAGGTAACAACCAATCCATTCCCAAGATGACATCAAAATCTACCATATCAAGAAGTAGAAGATCCACATTAGTCTTAAGACTCCCAATAGTAACCACATATGAATGATAGACATGATCTACCATGATAGAATCTCCCACCGGAGTGGACACACGCACAGGGTCACTCAGAGAATCACGAGGAATCACCAGATATAAAGCAAAATAAGAGGACATATAGGAATAAGTATATTTTGGATCAAATAGAACTGAAACATCTCTATGGCAAACTGGAACAATACCTGTAATCACGACATCAGATGATTCGGCCTCAGGCCTAGTTGGAAAAGCATAAAATCGAGGCTGAGCCCCACCACTCTGAACTGCGTCACTAGGACGACCTCTAACTAGCTGGCCTCCACCTCTAACGGTCTGACCTCCACCTTTAACGATGTGACCTCCACCTCTAGCTGCCTGATCCCTACCTCTAGTTGGCTGAGCAGGCGGTGAAGAATCCCTGCTACTGCATGCTGCCCTGAGACATGGGGCAGAGTCTAGCAATGTGCCTCGAATCACCACAAGTATAACAGGACCTCGGCTGTTGTGACTGCTGACCCGAACGGGCCGAATAACCGTTGTAGTGACTCTGGAGTGGTGGTGCACTGATAGGAACTGAATGTGCACTAAATGCTGGTTTCCCAGAGTAAGGCATAATAGGACCGTGACTTTCTCAAGCAGTGGGAGATGCCTGAAGTGCTGAATGAAACGGTCTGGGAGGATGACCCCTACCAAAATTACCCCTGCCTCCTGACGAGGCACCACTGAAACCACCGAACTGATGAGGCCTCTTATCAGACCTCTGCCCTCTCTCCTGTGCAAGAACCATCTCGATCCTCCTCGCGACATTAGCAGTCGCCTGAAAGGAAATCTCACTTTCGGCCTCCTTAGCCATCTGAAGCTTGATAGGGTGAGTGAGTCCCTCAATAAAACTCCTCACTCTCTATCCCTTAGTAGGTAGTAAAAGGAGAGCATGATGGGCTAAATCCACAAAATGGGATTCATACTGAGTAACAGTCATACCGCCCTGCCGTAGACACTCAAATTGCCTGCGGTAATCCTCTCTCAATGTGATAGGGAGAAACTTCTTTAACAATAACCGTGAGAACTGTTCCTATGTCAATGCAGGCAATCCAACTGGTCTGGTCAATGTATAATCTCTCCACCACCTCTTGGCGGAACCCGTCTTCTGAAATACAGCAAAATCGACCCCACTGGTCTCAACTATACCCATGTTCTGCCGCACCTCATAACACCGGTCAAGATAATCCTGTGTGTCCTCAGGAGGTGTACCACTGAAGTGAATTGGAAAGAGCTTATTCAGTATCAATAAGGCCTCAGAAGACATGGCGGGCCTATCACCGGCATGTTCCGCAATAACTGGCTGAACTACCCCAACTGGCGGGACTGTTGGAGCCTGATTCTGGGGAGCCATCTGCTTTGGAGCGGGAGTAGTGGGAGTTTGTGCTCCTCCCCCAGCCTGTGAGATGGCTGGTGCCACTGGTAATGTACCATTTTGGGCCACACCCTCCATAAGACTCACCAAACGGACTAGAGCGTCCTGAAGCACTGGAGTAGCTATAAATCCTTCCGGGACTCGAACTGGTCTAACCGGTACAGTCTGAACGGGAACCTCCTCCTAAAGATCCACCTGAGGTTCTACAACAGGTGCTGTTGCTCGAGCTCTACACGGAGCTCTACCTCTGCCTCTGCCTCTGCCTCGGCCTCTAGCATGACCTCAGCCTCTAGCACCACCTCGGCCTCTACCCCTGGCCATAGTTGTCACCGGGGGATCTGGTCCCTATTTATCGGTAGATGTATTACGTGTTCGCACCATCGGCGAGAGAATTAGAATAGAATGGTTCAAATATCGATGATAGAATAAGATCACACGACAGGATAAGAAAGAAGTGATATTGTTCCTAAACTTCATAGCCTCTGAGAGATAAGTATAGACGTCTCCGTACCGATACTTCAGACTCTACTAAGCTTGCTTGTGACTCGTGAGACCTATGTAACCTAGTACTCTGATACCAACTGTCATGATCCAAAATTCCCACCTTCGGGACCGTGATGGCGCCTAACATTTCACTTGCTAGGCAAGCCAACGTTAGAATAATATTAGCCATTTTAAAATAATTTTAAACTAATTAATAACAAAGAAACAAATACGAAAGTAAGGTCTGAAATGTAGTGAATAATCCATAATACTAGCGATGTCTAAATACTATCCCAGAACTAGAGTCACAAATGCATGAGCTTCTAGAATAATACAAATAGAGGTCTGAATAAAATTCAAGCTGTTTGAAATACAATACACAGCTGAGATAATATAGAAGGGGACTTCAGAACTGTAAACGCTGTGCAATTATACCTCAAGTCTCCACTGGTAGCTGTATCCGGGCAAATCTACAGTACGCCGCTGGGACCAACTCTAAAATCTGCACAAGAAGTGCAGAGTGCAGTATCAGTACAATTGACCCTATGTACTGGTAAGTGCCGAGCCTAACCTCGACGAAGTAGTGACGAGGCTATGACAAGACACATATGTAAACCACATGTACAGGTATATACAAATACAAAATAACAATAATACAACAAATAACAATTTATAAATTGGGAGGGAACATGCGAAGGGGAAGGATATAATAATTTCGGCCGGAGGAGTGTTATTTAGCAGCCAATTAATTTATCAACAATAAAATAAGCAAATGATATTTTGAAAATGGCACGGCACCATCCTTCGTGCTTTTACTCTCATTTGACACGGCATCACCCTTCGTGCTTTTACACTCTCAAATGGCACGACAACACCCTTCGTACCTTTACACTCACAAATGGCACGACAACACCCTTCATGCTTTTACACTCACAAATGGCACGACAACACCCTTCATGCTTTTACACTCACAAATGGCACGACAACACCCTTCGTGTTTTTACACTCTTCCTTATCATGAAAATAATAATATAAATTCGGAAGAGTTTTTAATTGCGGGGATATACACTTATCAATCAATTCAATACCAAATACCGACTTCACCTTCCAAATATTCAACAATAATTAAATGAATAATAATTTCACGAATAATGATCAAATAATCAATAATAAACTTAACCAGGAATATCTTAATTAAATAAATAATTATTCACATTAAACAAATTCTACTCGCATGCTTTGACTCAACTACAACGCATAAGTACTCGTCACCTCACATATACGTTGTACCCGCACATTCAATCATGTAGTAAATAGACAATTCAGTCCTACTCCCTCAAGTCAAGGTTAACCACGACACTTACCTCGCTTTGCAACCAAATTTCAAGAATTCAATAAACCTTTGCCTCGCGAATTCGTATCCGAAATACTCAAATCTAGTCATAAATAATTCAATATACTCAATACAAATTGTAGGAATTAATTCCATATGAATTTACAAATTTTCCAGATAAAAATCCGAAATTTATTTTAAAATTTAACAGTGGGACCCACGTCTTGAATTCCAGAAAAACTCGCAAAATCTGAACACCCATTCCGATATGAGTTCAACCATATAAAAATTATCGAATTCCGACATCGAATTGGCTTTCAAATCTTCATTTTACATTTTTGGAAGATTTTATAAAAATATGATTTTTCTTCTATAAATTCACGGATTCATGATGTAAATGAGTATGGAAATATGAAATATAATCAATATAGGATAAGGAATACTTAACCTAATATTTTCCCGTAAACATTGCCCAAAAATCATTTTACCCGAGCTCAAAATCAAAAATGGTAAAAAATGGGTCGAAATCCCATTTTTAGAACTTAAGTTCTTTTTGTCGAGATTTTTACTCATCGTGATCACGAACATTCACACGCGATCGCGAAGAATAATTTTTCCACTGTCCAAATTAATTCTACGTGATCGCAGACACATTCACGTGATCGCAAAGCACACGATTCCAACTCTACGCGATCACAACCCTCATCATGTGTTCGCGAGTCACAAACTCCCAGAGCTACGCGATCGCATCCCTCTTCACGCGATCGCGTAGAACAAATTCAGCAGCCCCCAATTACCCCTATGCGATCGCGGATATCCCCCACGCGATGGCATAGAACAAAACTCCACTGCCCAACTAAGCCTACGCGATCGCCGACACATTCACGCGATATCGTAGAAGAAAAACAGAATCAGATATCAGAAAATTCCAGCAGCTGTTCAAGTCCAAATTCTTTATCCATTAACCATCCGAAACTCACCCGGGCCCTTGGGGCTCCAAACCAAACATGCACATAAGTCCAAACACCTCATACGAACTCGCTCTCATGATCAAAATACTAATTTAACACCTAGGATTACGAATCAGATACCAAATCAAATAAAATTTTTAAGAAAACTTTAAAACTTATATTTTCACAACTGAATGTCCGAATCACGTCAAATCAACTCCATTTCTCACCAAATTCGACAGACAAGTCATAAATGATATAACAAACCTATAAAAATTTTCAGAACTCGAATCCAACCCTGATATCAATAAAAGTCAATTTGTAGTCAAACTTTGAAATCGTTAAGTCTTTAGTTTTCTAGTTTTCGCCAACTGGCGATAATTCAAGCTAGGGACAACAAAATTAAATTTTGGGCATACGCCCAAGTCTCAAATCACGATACGGACCTATCAGAACTGTCAAAATACTGATCTGAGTATGTTTGCTCAGAGTGTTGACCAAAATCAATTCAGTTGAGTTTTAAGGCTGTATTTCACCTTTTAGTCAATATTTCATATAAAACTTTCCAAAAAAATTATACGGACTGTGCACGCAAGTCGAGGAATGATAAATAGTACTTTTCGAGGTCTTAGATCACAGAAATAAGTATTAAATTTACAGATGACCTTTTAGGTCATCACATTCTTGGTCTTGAAGTACCATATCGTAGTGCAATTAGTGCAGTAACGTATATTGCTAACACTACAAGTCCTGACATAACTTTTTCAGTTAATGTCTTAGCACGGTATAACTCTGCCCCTACAAGGAGACATTGGAATGGAATCAAACACATATTGTGGTATCTAAAAAGGACTACCGATATGGGCTTATTTTATGGCAATAATTGCAGTCTTGATCTTGTTGGTTATGCCGATGCTTGGTATGTATTCGACCCACACAAGGCTTGATATCAAACATGCTATGTGTTTACATGTGGAGGCACTGCCATATCTTGGCAATCGACTAAGTAATCAATCGTGGATACTTCATCTAATCATGCTGATAAAATTACTATTCATGAAGCAAGTCGAGAATGTGTGTGGTTGAGGTCTGTAATACATCTTATTCGAGACAAATGTGGTTTGAAGTGTGACAAACTACCCACGATTTTGTATGAAGACAATGCAACATGCATAGCCCAATTGAAGGGAGGATTCATAAAAGGAGATAGGACAAAGCACATTTTACTAAAATTATTTTTCACACACGATCTTCAAAAGAATGGTGATATCAACGTGTAACAGATTCGTTATGCGACTGATTTGTTTACCAAATCTCTACCGACTTCAACCTTCAAAAAACTACTGTACAAAATTGGGATGCGAATGATCAAGGATTTGAATTGATTCTCTCATTAGGGGGAGTTAATACGCGTTGTGTTCTTTTACCCTTATAAGGTTTTGTCCCACTGGGTTTTCCTTACAAGGTTTTTAACGAGACAACCAAAAGGCGTATTTCTAAACACATGTACTCTTTTTCCTTCTCTAGATTTTTTTCCACTGGGTTTTATTTTATTTAAGGTTTTAACGAGGCACATTATCTGTTGAATAGACATTCAAGAGGGAGTGTTATAAATAGAATTATATTTAAGGTGAATGTCTATATTTTAGAGAGGTCTTAAGGTTTGCTACTTGGTGGCTAAACCACTTTTTTCCTATAAATAGAGGTAATATATTCCATTGTAATTTATCCCAAAATCAATAAGAATTCTCTCTTTCTTTGCAATATTCTTCTTTATTGCTTCATTACAGAATGCAAAGTTTTCCTGATTTGTTTTGCCAAAAAAAAAAATTCCCTGATTTTAGGCAAGATTTTAGTTGACTTTAAAGTCCTAAATATTATGAAAATAATAAAATGACTTGTCTAGTGTGAAATATATTTTTAAAGGGTAAAAAAGGCAAACGGCATTTCGCTAATGGGTTTCGTGCTTTTAATATAGTATAGAATATAATAAAAGTTCATATTTTCAAGTAATTTTCTAATAACATACAAACTCTAACCAAAAGAAGAGTCTCTAAATAGTTTGTCGATTTCAAAATCGACTATTTTACTCCGCTGTTTTCGAATCGAGAAAAGTTAAGTCAAATCTAAAAAGGCTTTGAATCTTAGTTGATTTTAAACTTAACACTTTAAATTAAAGATTTTTATTCCAATATGATCAAGTTAAAATGGAGATTGTTAATGTATTACCTTGACACTGGTTCGAGCACGAGCACTTAAAATATTTTACTTTCTTAAGTACTCATTTATCACGTCGATTTCGGCGGTTTAAATTCTAGTCTAGTTGATGTATTCCCCCTTTAGTTTTAATTAAAAAATTCTCTGATGTATTATTACCTCTGGTTCATTTGTTAGTAATTAGTACACATTGGGACAGTTTACTTTTGTTTTGCAAACTAAATGAGAGATTAGCCTTTATATAAACGTAGAGATCATGTGATTTGTGAATTATTCATTACTCACCTTTAAGATTCTATACAATCGAAATCGGGCTCGACTACTGCACAACAGATTGGGCTCAGAATGCGAAGGGTTGAAGATCGACCCCGAATCTCATCGAACCAGAACACGAGGTCAGAATGTTCGTTCTCAAGAACATTGAGCCCATGATCCCGAAATTAACCCTGACCCCGAATAAGCTCGAGAAAATATTGCTGGTATAAAACAACAGAAGACCGGAATAACGGAATGCCGAAATATTCGTAGCCGATCGGATATTTCGGCGGAAATCTTGGCACGTGTCAGTAAAAAACCGGTAAATCAGCAAACCAGAAGATTTTTACCTTTTATAGAATTGTATCTAAGGTAGGACTCCCTTATTATATAAAGGGGAGTATGATTACTTATAAAACACATTGTAACATGCATCACAAAGCAGTATATTACAAGTTCTTATTATTCTCTTGTTATTCTGTTATCAATAAAAGCATTTTGGGCTCGAGGTGGCTAGCCTTCAAAGGCTAAGACAATTCAACTTAAGCGGTTTGCATTCACTTTTCCAATACTTATTTCAATTGCAATTTGATTTGTCGTTTAGTATCAAATTAAATTACGTATCCTTAAAACTACTTATAGATTCAATTGTTATCCGATTTTGAGGGTAAACTGTTTGGCGCCACCACCATGGGGCTAAGGATAATAGTGGTTGTTTGGTACAAATCTCCATAACACACATTACTTTACACTTTCTCTTTGAAGTGTCTTTGATTCCAGGCTAAAACACAAAATGTCAAACTCTCAATAAGCACCCCTACATATTGACAACGAGTTCGGTCATTAAGGTGAAAATAACAATATAGCATTCGGTAACGAGGTACCGCCTGCTAATCCCGTTGGAATTCCGATCGTAGATCCAATTGATGTTAATTCACATGTGGCTATCGACACGAATTTGCCTACCGACCCCGAAAATAGCGTTCGTGATGGAGCTCGATCGGCAGCTCAAAATACACAAAACATTGAAGGGGACGGGATCAGTCTACGGGTGATCTTCGAAATGCTGCAGGCTCAACAGGCGGCGATAGGCCAGTTGCAGAACCAAAGTCGTGCACTGAGCAAGGTTGAGCTCGATCCTCCTTAGAAAGTCACTCGCAGTGATGAACCGGTCATAGAAGGGTCAAATGAACATGAATCGGGGGCTAACCCTGAGATCATAAATATGCTTGAGGAGCTGACAAAACGGATAGAATCAGGGGAGAAGAAAATCGAAGCTAACAACAAAAAGGTGGAAACCTACAATTCTAGGAGTGCCTCCGATATTGAAAGGCCTGGATTCCAGGAAGTTCGTGCAAAAACCTTTTCCTCCGAGCGCGGCTCCGAAGCCGATCCCTAAGAAATTCTATATCCTCGAAATACCTAAGTATAACAGAACGACTGACCCAAACGAGCATATAACCTCTTATACATGTGTCATCAAAGGGAATGACTTGGAGGACGATGAGATCGAGTCTGTTCTGCTGAAACAATTTGGGGAGACCCTGTCAAAGGGAGCTATGATATGGTATCACAACTTATCTCTTAATTCTATTGACTCATTTGCTATGCTTACAGATTCTTTCGTGAAAGCACATGCTGGTGCCATCAAGGTCGAGACCGGGAAATAGACCTTTTCAAAGTAAAACGGAAGGATAATGAGATGCTCAGAGAGTTCGTGTCCCTTTTTGAAATGGAACATATGGATCTGCCACCGGTCGCTGATGATTGGGCTATTCAAGCTTTCACTCAGGGACTCAATGTTGGAAGCTCGGTGGCTTCACAACAACTGAAGTAGAACCTGATAGAATACCCAGTTGTTACCTGGGACGACGTGCACAAACGATATCAATCGCAAGTTAGAGTCGAAGATGATCAACTCAGGGCACCTTCGGGGTCTGTTTATCTTGTCAGAACCCTTGACAGAATCAAGAGAGACATCGATTGTGACCCGAGACCAAATAAGGATCGGTATCAACTATATAATGGAGATCGGAGAAGCAGTGGGTCCGGGCGGAACCCCATGAGAAACGAAAGGAGAAATGATCGAGGTCAGAGCAACCGAGAACTCATGACCAAGAACAGCTTCGATAGGTCCATCGGGCCTAAAGAAGCGCCGAGACTATTAGAGTACAACTTTAATATCGATGTTGCCGCCATTGACTTAGCTATTGGGCGCATCAAAGATACCAAATGACCTCGACCTCTACAATCCGATCCAATCCAAAGGGATCCTAACCAGATATGCAAATATCATGGCACTCACGATCACAAGACGGAAGATTGTCGACAGCTGAGAGAAGAAGTAGCCCGACTATTCAACAATGGTCACTTTCGAGAATTCTTGGTGGGGTTGATATACCACAGGGGCCTATGTTGAAACGCACCAAAGTATCCATCACTAGGGAGAAACAGACTCGAGATTACATACCTGAATGCCGGAAGGAACTTTATCTTTCAACGACGAGGATGCAGAAGGGATTGTACAACCCCACAATGATGCACTAGTAATATCTGTACTCATAAATAAAATTCTAGTTAAACGTGTGTTAATCGATCCAGGTAGCTCAGCCAATATCATTCGATCGAAAGTTGTGGAGCAGCTCGCTCTACAAGACAAAATCATGCATGCGGTCCGAGTTCTAAACGGATTCAACATGGCATGTGAAACCACCGAGGGTGAGATAGTGTTACCGGTAAACACCATTAGGACCATACATGAAGCTAATTTTTATGTAATCAAAGTAAACATGAGGTACAACGCTTTGTTCGGAAGGCCATTGATCCACAACATGAGGGTAGTACCCTCAACCCTGCACCAAGTGTTAAAATTCCCAATACCAGATGGAATTAAAATGTTTTACAGAGAACAACCAGCCGCGAAGGATATGCTTGCGGTTGAAGAGGCGATTTCAATATCCGCACTCACAGTTCCAAAGGGTTCAAGTTCGACCATAAAGCCAGAAACCAAATAGCAACTACCAACACTGGCTCTGATCCAACTGGGAGAACAAGGGACTGATGAAGACGATGATTATGTAGTACCCAAGTCTTTTATAGCCCCCGATGATTCCGACGCCACCAAATCGACTATCGAGGAGCCGGAACGGGTCACATTGGTAGAGTATCTACCCGATCGACAGATATACCTGGACACGGGGCTAAACCCCGAGCTCAGAAAAAAACTCATTCAGTTTCTTATGGCTAACGTAGATTGTTTTGCTTGGTCCCACCTTGATATGACATGGATCCCACCATAGATAACCACTCACAAGCTGAGCCTGGACCCGAAGTTTTATCCGGTCAAGCAAAAGAGGAGACCCCAGTCCGAGGTCAAACCTGCTTTTATCAAGGATGAGGTATCGAAACTCCTTAAAATAGGGTCCATTTGGGAGGTTAAATACCCGAATTGGTTAGCAAATGTGGTAGTAGTCCCTAATAAAGGGAACAAATTAAGAATGTGTGTAGATTATAAGGATTTAAATAAAACATGCCCCAAGGATTCTTTTCTTTTGCCCAACATCGATCGAATGATCGATGCCATGGCCGGCCACGAGATCCTCAGTTTTCTCGATGCCTACTCCGGGTACAACCAAATACAGATGGACCCGGGTGATCTGGAGAAACCTCATTCTTCACAAATACAGCACATACTGCTACAACATAATGCCATTCGGTTTAAAGAATGTCGGTGCCACTTACCAACGCCTAGTAAATAGTATGTTTGAGGAACAAATAGGAAAATCAATTGAGGTTTACATTGACGACATGTTGGTTAAGTCCCTGCAAGCAGATGACCATTTAAAACATTTGCAGGAAATTTTCAGCATATTGAAGAAATACAATATGAAGCTGAACCCGGAGAAATGCGCGTTTGGAGTTGAATCAGGTAAATTCACCGGTTTCATGGGATCCAACCGAGGAATTGAGACCCCGACAAAATCAAAGCCATCGAAGACATCACGGTTGTAGATAACGTAAAGATCGTGCAAAGGTTAACCGGGCGCATAGCCGCCCTGGGATGATTCATTTCGAGGTCGTCCGACAAGAGCCACCAATTCTTCGCACTATTGAAGAAGAATAATAACTTCTCATGGACCCCAGAAAGCCAATGAGCTTTGAAGGAACTCAAACGGTACTTATCGAGCCCGCCGCTACTTCACACGCCGAAGGCAAACGAACAACTGTACTAGTACTTGGCGGTTTCGGAGATAGCGGTAAGTGGAGTCCTAGTCCGGGGAGAGCAAGGTATGCAATTTACAATTTACTATATTAGTAGGACCCTAGGTGAGGCTGAAACTAGGTATCCTCACCTAGAAAAACTAGCGCTCGCTTTACTAAGCGTCTCTAGGAAGCTAAAACCATACTTCCAGTGTCACCCCATATATCTCATAACTACTTACCTGTTGAGGATCGTTATGCATAAGCCCGAGCTCTCGGGCCGGTTGGCCAAATGGGTCGTGGAAATAAGCGAGTACGATATTGAATACCGGCCCTTAACTGCCATTAAGTCTCAAATTTTGGCATACTTTGTGGCCGACTTTACGCCAACCCTAATACTCGAGGTCGAAAGAGAGTTAGTAATTAACTCAGGGACTTCCTTGGGAGTTTGGACCCTCTTTACGGATGGCGCCTCAAACGGGAAAGGGCCCGAACTTGGCATCGTATTGAAGCCACCAACAGGCAATATAATTAGACAATTTATTAAGACTCTGACATTGACTAACAACGAGACCGAATATGAGGCCAAGATTGCAGGCCTTGAACTAGCCAAAAGCTTGGGGTCAAAAGTGATCGAAGCTAAGTGCGATTCCCTCCTTGTGGTAAAACAAGTTAATGGAGCATTCAAGGTCAGAGAAGAACAAATGCAAAGCTACTTAGACAAGTTGTAAGTAACATTATATTGGTTCAAAGAATGGACTTTACAACACATACTTCGGGATCAAAATAGTGAGGCCGATGCCCTCGCTAACTTAGGGTCATCGGTCGAAGATAACGAGTTCAATTCGGGGCAGTCGTATAACTTATGAGATCGATGGTGGAAGAAGGCCATGCCGAGATCAACTCAACGAGCCTAACTTGGGACTGGATGAATAAATATGTAGAATATTTTAGGACCGGAAAACTGCCATCGGATCCAAAAGAATCGAGGGCCCTGCGTACAAAGGCAGCCCAGTTTAGCCTATCAGAAGACGGAACCCCGTTCATAAGAACATATGATGGCCCACTTGCAATATGTCTAGGGCCAGGAGATACCGAGTACGTTTTGAGGGAAATCCATGAAGGTACTTGTGGAAATCATTCGGGCGCTAAATCGCTGGTTCGAAAAATAATCAGAGCCGGTTATTACTAGATCGACTTGGAAAAAGATGCAAAGGATTTTGTTTGAAAATGTGATGGATGCCAAAGACACGCCCCGACGATTCATCAACCCGGGGAGGTGCTGCATTCGGTTTTGTCACCATGGTCGTTCATGAAGTGGGGAATGGACATCGTCGACCCTCTTCTATGGGCATCTGGTAAGGCTTAATTTATATTGTTTATGACTGACTATGTTTCTAATTCGGTGGAAGCCTAGTCGTACAAGAAGGTCAGAAAGAAGGAAGTCATCGATTTCATTTGAGATCACATCATATGCTGATTCGGAATGCCGGTCGAGATTATATGCGACAATGGGAAATAATTCATCGGCAACAAAGTAACCAAATTCCTTGAAGACCACAAGATCAAAAGGATCCTATCAACATTCTATGACCCTAGTGGGAATGGACAAGCTGAATCTACCAACAAAACCATACTCCAAAACCTTAAAAAGAGGTTAACTAACGCCAAAGGAAAATAGAAAGAAATACTACCCGAAGTCCTATGGTCATACCGTACGACCTCGAAGTCCAGTACCGGGGCAACCCTGTTTTCTTTGGTTTATAGCGCCGAAGCTCTGATACCGATCGAAGTCGGAGAACCAAGTATCATATTACGATATGCAACAAAGGAATCAAACGACGAGGCCATGAGTACGAGCCTGAAGCTATTATATGAAAGGCGCGAAGCTGCCCTTGTCCGTTTGGCCGCCCAAAAATGGCAGATCGAAAGGTATTACAATCAAAGGGCCAACCTTCGACACTTCAATACTGGGGATTTGGTACTAAGGAAGGTCACACTGAGCACCCGAAACCCGAACGAAGGGAAATTGGGGCTGAACTGGGAAGGACCGTACCAAATTATCGAGATCACTGAAAAGGGATCCTACAAACTCGGAACAATGAACGGCGAGCAACTGGAATATAACTCACTTGAAGAGATATTACTGCTAAGGTACGACCCCTTTATTTCTTTCTTTTTTTTTTTTTTTACATTTTAAGCTAACACTTGCATGTAACCAACAAGGGACGATACGAGATCTTTGGTCTGAAAGCACGCTTTGTACTCTTTTTCCTTTGAACCGGTCTTGTCCCAAATGGGTTTTTCGGCAAGTTTTTTAACGAGGCAATAAGTAAATCGTGCTAACTTAGAATTGAAGGCCAACTACGAACCGGTGACAACAACATTCGAGGCCTCTCTTCGATCAACCCCAAACACTGAGGGGCATTACCCTCGAATATCGACTTTAGCAAAGAAAGAGATTTCGTGATTGAAGGGTCTCAATCGATAGGATTTATTGTAAGGGCCAAACGGTCAAAGGAACATGCCCACATAGACTACTCAAACCCTGGCACAAAGCATGTATACATGTATAACTATTATGCACAAGAATGAAAAGAGGTCTCTTCCTTGCGCACAAACATCTTGTCCTTTAAAGCTTTTCTTGCATTTCTCAAAGCATTTCCTACATACGATCCACTAAAGGTATCGAGCCCAAGGGACACATTAATCTGAGTTCGAACATACACTCTCACTCAGGGACTGCCATCCGAAAATAAACTCGGACGGTCCGAGATATCAGACATCGGGGGCATCAGACCTATTAGGCAACGCCCGTATTTCAAAGGCCACAGCCACCCCCACTCGGGGACTGTTATCTTAGGAAAGTCTGGATAACTCGGGACATCAAGCTCACTGAGCGACACCCGAACTAATAAGGCTACTGCCGTATTAACACGGCTCAAAGACGTCCAAGACCCGCAACAAAAATGAGGCTTACAAAAAATTCTATAACCGGTTCTAAAGGCTACCCTCGTGTCACGCCCCAAACCTGAAGGGACGTGGCCGGCACCCGGTACCATACTCGGCCCGAG
>AWOL01S0018694.1:15033-25600 GCA_000715115.1 Nicotiana otophora | reverse complement strand
ATGTATATATAGTATATAAATCAAATATAGCTTATATATCTTTATTACTTTTTTTTCTAACTTTTATAAAAAAAAAAATAAAAATAGAAAGTTTCTGTGTGGGCCCGTTTGGGCCCACTTAACCCGGGACCGTTAGTTCGTGGTCCTGGTCCCGAGCCGGTTCCAGCAAAAAGCCCGTGAAGCCCAGGACCGTTTAGGACCGGATCGCATAGGACCGGCCCACTTAGGACCGGGCCCGCGAAGCCCACTTAGGTCCGGGCCCGGCCCACTTGCCACCCTTAGGACGGCTAAAGAAATCATTAGGACAACTAAAGCAGTTGTTTGACAACTCATAAAATTGTTGGAACAAATTCTTTAGTTGTTGGCAACTAAAGAAATTGTCGGTAACAACTTTTATAGCTTATGGCACAATTGAGATAGTTGTTGGGTATAAATATAGTGCTTCAGTAACAATTGTATATCGATTGAGACATTTTACGAATTGTTATATATAAATTAAGTGATTAATGACAATTGATGATTAATTGATTCATTCTATGAACTGTTACACACAAACTAAATGATTTAATGGTAATTGATGAACTATGAGTCATTCTATGAATTATTAGGATAAACATAGTGATTCAATAACAATTGAACATCGATCAAGCTATTTAATAAATTATCACACATAAACTAAGTGGTTTAATGACAATTGAACCATTCTATGAATTATTAAGGATAAATATAGTGATTCAATAATAATTAAAGATCGATCAAGCTAGTTTATGAATATTACATGTAAACTAAGTGATTTCATGATAATATTAACTCAACTCTAACTCAAATCTACTACAAATCACTTTAAATTTAAATTTTAAACTCCTCTTGATGTTTCCAATCAATTGGAACAACACTCAATTCAAACAACTAACAAACTTTAAAGGCCCATATCTAAAATTAACTCAAAGATTAAAGAAGAGAAATTAAAAAACTAAATTGTGAAGAATCCCAAAAGCCACAAGGTCACAAAACAAAAATACTCTTAGTTTTTGCGGTAAGTTTTTCTTATCTTACCATCAAACGAAATGAGGAACTTGACCGACTAAATTTAACTCCATAGCTTTTAGAAGCAGTGGTTGTAAGAAAACAGATTTTGAAACAACGGTTGTAAGCTGATGATTTTGATAGTGCTTTCAAAATATGTACAATATAGGATAGGTCTTGTAAAATTTAAAATTGTGGGCCCGTCATGTTATAATATGAAGTTAGTAATTCTTTCGAATTTATATCTATACCTATAATATAAGTGGGGATAACCAGACAGCTCATGGTCAACATGTCTGCCTGGTCCAAAATTATCTTACAGCTTGCCATACCACTTAATGTCTCAGGGACACGTGTGAGTTTGCTACAACAGTAGGTCCCATTGAATTTGTAATTTACAGGTCAAACAAGGTTAAAGACTATTATGATCGATGGCCCCACGTAAATTTGTCATTCCACACATTCCTCTCTACATATTTCTATTAGAATGATTACGTGAGCTCCACTTAAATAGCTATTATTAATGATTATCATCTTAGATCCAACTCTCCCTTAAACGGCTACCCTAATTAAATATTAAACTAACTATATAATTTTAAAGTGTGTTACATATTCTTTTCTCTTGATTTAATGTTTAGAAGCAAGTAAATACTTTTTGCCTTAATATTCTGTTTTAAAAATAAGAACAAACTGAATAATTAACTATTATAACCAAGCAGAATACAAAATTATTTACTAAATCTCTTTTCCGTAATAGTCTATTTTAAAAATAAGAACAAACTAAATAATTAAGTATTCTAACCAAGTAGAATACAAAATTATTTACAAAAGGCTAATCTGTAAATATTACTATGTCATTTCAAACAAAAATTAACTATTATAACCAAGCAAAATACAAAATTATTTACTAAATCTCTTTTCCGTAATAGTCTATTTTAAAAATAAGAACAAACTAAATAATTAAGTATTCTAACCAAGTAGAATACAAAATTATTTACAAAAGGCTAATCTGTAAATATTACTATGTCATTTCAAACCAAAACTTAATTAAGTTATTCTCATTTAGTAAAAACTTGCTTCGGCTTAATTTTAAATATTAATGATAAGTTTATTATGTTCTTTTTTTTTAATATATATAACAAGAAAAGAGTAATTTGATTAGGAAACGATACGGAGTCGATTTAGAATTCACGGTATTATTATTCAAAATCTAATAACTTGACCATTTGAATCTTCATGATTATTTTGAATGTTAAGTAAATATTTCAAAGTGAAACTACTCAAACAACTACCTTTAATTATAGCACTTAATGAAAAGAGTCTATAAAAAGAAAGGATATAATCAATATTTCTTTAGAAATATTTATTTCTATATTTTCAGGTCCACTTCTAATGACACATATTCTTTCTTAAGTTAAAAAAGATATCTCATCTTATTTAATATTATTAACTAATGAATTATCAACCGAAAAAAAATACTTTGTGGTTTAGATTTTTCTAAAATTCTTGGAATACTTTTGATATACTTTGAGCATAAGATCGACAGGATTGGAGCCTTCACAATTTTCATAATTCCTATTTCGTTCTTATGTGAAGTTCATAAATTGATCTTACCAAATAACTTCTGAGTTGCAGATATATATTGAGTACAATGACATTAAACACTATGCTTTTGCAGAACATTTTAAATCACGTGTCTTCTCAAATACTTAATTCAGAAGAAAGAAAAATACACACACTTCATTTTATTGTAGCTGAAATTTGAAAACTTTACAAACTCTTTACAATTTGAAATATGTGTTAAGCTCACAAATACCTCTTAATAGATTTTAGCGTTGCCATGTTTTAGTTTAGGCTCCGCTAAAAGTGGAACAATCTATAGTTTCTTTAGCAAGAACACTAACAGAAATGTTAGATGTAGTTGTTGCTTATGCTATTCATTTTAATAATTTCGATGAAAATAAAAATATTCATGGATCTGCTACGTAAAGATTCATCTTGCCGTTGGGCCCGGGCTTATCCCGGGCATAACCTCACTAGTATAGATATAAGTATAGATAGATTATTTGTTGGCAAACTTCTACGACAAATTAAAAATGTATTTGTTATAAAATAAAGACTGTAAAGTAAAGAAATCGAAACAAGTATAGAGGGAGATTGATATATTATTCAACTTCAAATTCATGTACATAATGAATCGAAAACTCCTCTATTTATAGAAGAAAGGAAGTAACTGCGAGGCTTTTCAGGAAGTTGTTGCAAGGCTTTTCTTTAGCTGCTTGTAAGTTGTCTGCATGAGCTGCTTGCAACCTGCCTGTTTAATAAGAAGCTGCTGCAAGTCATTTCATTTAGCTGCTTGCAACCTGCCTGCATCAGCTGCTTGTAGATAAACTTCAATAGAGTATTAAATGGATAATCTTCTTCAGGAAGATTATCTATAGCGGGGTAATAAATGGACATCCACAATAATTATTTTCATAACACTCCCCCTTGGATGTTCATTAAAAGGTATTGTGCCTCGTTAAAATCTTACTAGAAAAAACCAGTGAAAAAATTCTCAGTGAAGGAAAAAGAGTACACATATTTAGTAATATGCATTTCTAGCTACCTCATTAAAAACCTTATAAGGAAAACCCTGTGGAAAAAAACTTTAGTAAGGAAAAAGAGTACATCGCGTATTTTACTCCCCCTAATGAAAACTTTATTTCAAATATTTGAGTCTCCGCATTCCAATCTTATATACCATCTTCTCAAAAGTTGAAGTTGGCAAGATTTATTGAATAAATCTGCCGGATTGTCACTTGAACGGATTTGTTGCATATCAATGTCACCATTTTTCTGAAGAACGTGTGTATAGAATAATTTTGGTGAAATGTGCTTCGTTCTATCTCCTTTTATAAATCCTCCCTTCAATTGGGCTATACATGCAACATTGTCTTCATATAAAATTATGGGTCTTTTATCACATTCCAACCCATATTTTTCTCGAATAAAATGAATCACTGAACCAGCCATATACGTTCCCTACTTGCTTCATGAATAACTATTATCTCACCATGATTTGAAAAAGTAGCAGCAATAGATTGCTTTGTGAAGCGTCATGATATGACAATACCTCCACATGTAAACACATACCCGATTTGAGATCGAACTTTATGGGGATCGGATAAATAACCTGCATCTGCATAACCAATATGATACGCGCCACCTTTGTTAGCATTAGCAAGATACATAAGTGCACCAATTGCACTGAGATAGAGTATTTCTGGACCAAAGAGTTCCCCATCCTCTTCTGGAGGTCAGAACGGATCCTTATTCACTTCAAGTGATCGAACACCCATTTGGTGCAGTTAATGAGTGTGTTTTGTCCATGTAAAAATATTTTAAGATATTTTCTGTATAGACAGACTGATGGATAAAGATCTCGTCTGCTAAATATTCAATTTGCAGACTAAGACAAAGTTTTTTCCTTTGGAGCTCTTCTGGAGTTCTTGTGAGATTTATGTCATTAACATAAACATCACGTATAACAAACTTTGATGTTGTTTTCTTTGTAAAAATGCATGGACAAATGCCATCATTTATATAACCTTCATTCATCAATTCAGTGAGGCGATTATACCATATGTGCCCTGATTGTTTTAATTCATACAAAGATTTTTGTAATTTGATTGAGTACATTTCTCGAAACTTTGAATTATATGCTTCAAGCAGTTTAAATCTTTCAGGGATCTTCATTTTGACTTAATCAAATGAGTCATATAGGTTATGATTTGCATTTAGATGGCATGACATCTTCAGGTGTTTGGACTACGGGTCTGATCCTCACAATCATTTATAATATTGTGTACTATATTGTATCAAATATATCGCCGACGATCATTTTGTATCGGTTCGCAAGCGACATAACTTGTTGAGATCTCATCACTTTCTGTATTTTCAGGTACCTGAACTTCTTCTGGAGTTTCATAAAATGTTATGTCGTGGGCTCTTTTAGAACTCATTTCCTCCTTATTATGATCATTTGCTCCTATTCTTTTCAAGGATTGTTACCTTTTGAACCGATTGGTCTACCACGCTTCATGCGTACCGTAAACTTTATCCTTCAGTAACTTTAATTTTAATAGGAGCATTTGCAGCTGAAATATGATATTTAATTTTGGATCAGCAAATGCTTCTGGTATTTGACTTGAATTATCTTCTAAGCGATGATCATATTAATGATAATTCGATTCATATAGCATATTTTTCAGCTGTTTTATTCCATCCCCCAAATGTTAGAAAAACTAACCCATATGCCCAATCTTCTTTGGGAAACATATCTTTGTGCATTGTGGTAGAGAAATTAATCATATACCACACATCAAAAGTTATTAGATAGTAAAAATATTTGGTTTCTGATCCTAAACCAATTGTGAGGGGATGACTTATCATATTTTGTTGGTCTGATGCATACAAGTGCTGCTGTATGCAATTTAGAAAATCTTAGACCAACACATGAGGCTTTGTTCTCATAAGCAATAGTTTAGCCATTAATAGGAGGTATTCAATGCTAAACTAGCTTGGATATAAACCAGCATCATCAAGATGAACTATCTTGATTTCATAATCTAAAAATTATGTTCTTAATTGAGAAAGACAATTTCAAATGCCAAACTGCAGGTTGACAATAAGCATACATGTAACCATCTTATATATGCATCTATAAGTGGTTCACATGATAGGTGAATGGGCCCATATTCACCTTTTATATATTTCAGAATTCGGGAATTTTAGTTCCAACTTTAGTTGGTATAATCAGGTTATTACGAGAACAAGCAATACAAGAGAATTCTTGAAGAATCTTCTAGTTCTTCAGTATATGCTTATCTGAATTCTCAAATAGCTCATTTAAAAATGACAAATGAAAACTTCAAGTTTATCATGGCATGTGCTATCTCTAAGTAAACTTCTGGTTTACTATGGCATAAACTTTTGCATCAGTAAACTTCTGATTTACTGTGGCTACTTTTGCATTAGTAAACTTCTGGTATACTGTGATACATGATGTAGTACAAATTTGAAGAATAAGGCGGGTAACTTCTCACATACGTATTTACCCCATATGATTGTGGAAACATGAAGATTTTCAATTTTTTAATCATTTGTAGTCTCAATATGATAGCCATTTGTATTAGTAAACTTCAGGTTTACTACAACATATGTTTTGACCATAATCATATAATATGAATGACATATTTGTATATAAGCTCTTCGAGAGCCTTCCTTTATTATTCACAATCTAATATTTATCAGACACCACTGGTGTCATGTGTCTTCTAGACAAACAATTAGTTCTTCAGGAGTTGTTGATACATTTTGTACTATCAAATATTGTTCAGACACTTCTGGTATCATGAGAGAAAATCATAATCAAATGAACAATATAAAACTAATTCTAAATTTATAAATGGCAAAAATTAAGAATTTTAATATTTTTACCTCTAACTTTGTGACAAATATCTTCTTCAAGGAGAAATATCATTAACATTTGAATATTTTGTATCAATATGACAACCACATAGTCATTGCATCTTTTAAGGAAAGATACACGAGTTGTTATTTCCTTCGGGGAAGTCAATAACTAACCATAACATGTTAATGTGGTTGAAGTAGAAAGCATTCTACAAGAATGATTTTGCCTTAGAATGATACTTAATAAAATTATCCAAAATATTTTACGTACAACAGGTACGTGCGACAATGATCTTTATGCCACAAAAATAATATTTATATTATCTGTTATTCTAGCTCTTCCGGAGGTAAGTTGTGGTATTTCTTCATTCACTACAGGGAATGAAAATGTGCTTCAAAAATAACTTTGAATAGCTCATTATTTTATTTACGCACATAAAGACACAGTTTAATAATATTTTCCTGCTTCGGGAGAAAATTTCAATTGCGTTACTTTTTCAGGAGCAAATTGAAATACGAAAAATTGAGTATTAATTCTCTCAATCATATTACCTCTTCTCGAGGTGAATTATAATATATTTACATCAAGAGCACGTTCATATTTACGACTTTATTAATATTATCACATCCACTTTAGGAAATGGATTAATATTTATTAAAAATTCTCATTCTTCAGGAAATTGAATATAATTATCTGAATGCGCATTAATCACATCAATTGTGATGCTTCAACCTCTTTTAAAATATTTACTACTTCAGGAGCAAACCGAGGCGTGCATGTAATATAGAGAATATTTCTCTAGCTTATCTTTAATTGTAACCATAGAAAGCCTAAATTATCACTTCTGGTGGTCATAGGCATACACCACTTCTGGTGGTTAACAAAATTTAGTTACAATGAGATATATGAAACATAACCACTTCTGGTGGTTGTATATTTCTTGCAAACTCTGCTGGAGTTTAAGTGGATCTAACAATATTATCCACTTTGTAATCCTTTATTAAGATAATGAGGATGAAAACAAATACCAAAATAGGTATTATATACGTAACATATAACCAAGCAAGCGATGATAATGATATTAAAATATAAGCAAAAGGCTCAAATTAAATTACGCAAATTTGGCCACACCAAATGTAAGTGATATCTATATCACTATTGCCAAGAAGAAAAACTCACCACCTCAAAGATATAATATGCCTTATGATGCTCGTTATGAACAAGATCTAACCACAGACATAAGAGTGTCGCATTACATCGGAGGCGAACACTGAAATAGAAATTAAATTCGAAGTGCTCAAAATGGCAGAGTCTCGTGCTGATAACGTGTTATAAAATAAAGACTGTAGAGTAAAGAAACCGAAGACAAGTATAGAGGGAGATTGATATATTATTCAACTTCAAATTCATGTACATAATGAATTGAAAACTCCTCTATTTATAGAAGAAAGGAAGCAATAACGAGGCTTTTCAGGAAGAAGCTGCAAGACTTTTCTTTAGCTGCTTGTAAGCTATCTGCATGAGCTGCTTGCAACCTGCCTGTTTAATAAGAAGCTGCTGCAAATCATTTTATTTAACTGCTTGCAACCTGCATGCATTAGCTACTTGCAGATAAACTTCAATAGAGTATTAAATGAATAATCTTAGCGGGTTAATAAATGGACATCCACAATAATTATTTTCATAACAGTATTGAGTTAATTGTGTTGTGTTTTAGAAAACAGAAATTATTGCGGTTACTAAATTTTGTTATAGAAAGTTATTACAAGTATTATTTGTGGACCACGTAATAGTTAATGGGAAATATTGCAAAATTTAATACCACTCAAAGACGCCGACCTAACGCCACCGCCTTTGAAATATTCTTTGGTCCAAATACATCCGCTCGTAGCCCGAACGCAACGCGGTATCTTCATCGCTTAATCTCAGCCGTCCATCCAACCTCATAACTCTATAAATAGACTCTCCAGTTATACCTATCCTCCATCCTAGTTTGTTTTCTTTGTTCGCTGAGCTTGTGATTTCCCTGCTAGGTTTGTGGTTTTCAATCCGTAGATTGTCGCTGTTGAGAATTTGAGTTCGGCCCCAGAGATTATCCGTTTGAGGTTTTTTGATTTGAGATTCAGTTTTGTAATTAGAATTGGTGTTTCTCTCCTTTGAGGCTGCAGAGATCGTTTGTTGATGTCGGTTTTTGGTATTTATTTACACGGTTCTCGTTTGTAGTATTTTGTGAAGATGATGTGATGCCTTCTTTTCTGAAGTCGCAGTTTGTCCGGTAGCGATCGGTTATTGTTTTGATTTCTCTTCTATCTTCTTCTTTTATACAAGTCTCACTCGCTTCCACTACCTTCTGGCTTCGTATCGTTGCTTTCTCTCATTCAGTTGGTAATTTATTTGGAATGTGATATGGAATGCAGGCTGGGGCTTCTTTGGAGTTTCTTTTTCTGGTGTGAGGTTCGGTTTGCAATTAGTTCTGTTTTTTCTTCTTTGTTGATGGTTAGGTCAGACGTTTCCATTGTTTGATCAGGTCTGAGTAATGATTGTAGGAGAATGATTAGGGGCTTCCAGTGGTGTTGATGATGATTATAGTGACTTCCGGTGGGTGATTATAGCCATGGTATCTCACCCACTAACTACTTTAATAAATAGCTTGCCTTTGAGGATTGTAACCTCATGGTTTCTCAATGTTCTTATTTTCTTCCCTTCCCTGTTTCAACTTTCACGAGTCCTTTTAAATTTTAAAAAAAAAAAATTGTTTTCGATTGAAGTTTCTTTTGTTTCCAATATTCAACATTTATGTTGACAACATTGACAGCAGATAAGAAGTTTCGTCTTCATTTTAAACCTGCTATTCCTATCATGCTATTGCTTCTGGTTTTTCGGCTTTTGCAATCCCTCAATTGTGTGTTGGTGAGATCCATTCTAGATGCAATTTTGGGGGAATCAAGCATGCTTTCAGGTTTTGGACGATTCTGAGGTTGCTGTGAGATTCCTCTATGCAATTAAGTACTCTGTTTTTTTTTCATGGATGGTATTTGGAGTTGTAAGTTTGTGTTTCTGATTTATATGAGCTCCTCCTCCTGTTTTGAAAGGTGCGCTGATGTACACTGATTTGCCACGCTATCTGAGCTATCAATCCCCTGAATTCTCGAGCAATTTTGCTCCCTTGTTGACTTGCAATTTCAGATAAATGATTCCGTGATCTATTCTAGTGCTGTGTTACAAGTAGGGGACAACCACAGCGTGGAGACTACTGCTTGGGATATGATATCTCGACTTTCATCTTATATGCTATTTCGNTTTTGGACGATTCTGAGGTTGCTGTGAGATTCCTCTATGCAATTAAGTACTCTGTTTTTTTTTCCATGGATGGTATTTGGAGTTGTAAGTTTGTGTTTCTGATTTACATGAGCTCCTCCTCCTGTTTTGAAAGGTGCGCTGATGTACACTGATTTGCCACGCTATCTGAGCTATCAATCCCCTGAATTCTCGAGCAATTTTGCTCCCTTGCTGACTTGCAATTTCAGATAAATGATTCCGTGATCTATTCTAGTGCTGTGTTACAAGTTGGGGACAACCGCAGCGTGGAGACTACTGCTTGGGATATGATATCTCGACTTTCATCTTATATGCTATTTCGCTGCCAATATCCTTTTATTCCTCGCATCAACTTCTTTTACCTTGACTTTTTTGGTCGGGTCATCAGTGGATTCCGTACCTAGGTGTGGTGTCAGTTGTCAAGGATACATGGATGGGTTATCTAAAATTTGATCCGTTGTATCTACAGGCATAAGTGTCTTACTTTGGTGTTTGTGTGGGGAAGATGCAGAGCAGGTTCCCCCCTTTGACTATAGGTATTGGATATTGTGTCTTGGAGCTTTGTCAAGATTTCTGTTAAATGGAAGTTCTGAGCTACAATAATTCTTTTTGCTAGTGTGTATACTATATTCTGCTGCCACTAGTTTTGAGTCCTGATGTTCGGATCTTCGATGATCCAATGGACGGATGGATGTGTAGAGACCACATGGTGAAATTACAAAGGTTGGTTGTATGCACCCTGACATATTTTTTCTTGGTCCTATTTGT
>AWOL01S0018694.1:0-12838 GCA_000715115.1 Nicotiana otophora | reverse complement strand
CTTCCAATCTCATCTCTGGAATATCTAGTGATTTCGTAGTTGGTATGGGTTTCGCCAACTTTGCACTTAACTGTTGCCTTTTTCCTGTGCTTGCAGCTGTGGGTAGTCTCTGAACAGTGAATACTTCTTTTCATGGAGCGATTGTTTGATTTTAAATTGTCGGCTATCTGTTACTATATAACTCACTCACTACCAGT
Source organism: Nicotiana otophora (assembly GCA_000715115.1). NCBI lineage: Eukaryota > Viridiplantae > Streptophyta > Magnoliopsida > Solanales > Solanaceae > Nicotiana > Nicotiana otophora. Next base: position 12,641 of record AWOL01S0018694.1, on the reverse strand, counting down.
ACCTTCTATCATCGTGTCGTTGCTTTCCTATGATTGGTAGTTTATATATTTCAGTTTATTTTGTCTTGATTTTCTGTAGGTTTCTGATTTGCTTTTCTTTGTTCGTCTCTGTTGAGAAGCTGAGCATGGACCATGTAATTCAAGCGGGTGATCGGGGTTTGGGAGTNTTTTTTTTTTTTTTTTTGGTTGCAGGTACAATTGTTTTCTTTTTCTTCTTTGTTTATTAGAGACGGTTGTTTGTATGTCAATGTTGCCAATGTTTGATCAGGTTCTGGGTAATGATCATAGGAGAATGATAGGGACTTTTTGGTGGCTTGGATGAGTATTTTCTATTTCGGGAAGGTGGGTGATTTCTTCTCGGGGAATTGCAGCTAGTACCTTCATCCTTCTCATAGTCATGGTATCTCATGGATTCCCCTTTACAGATAGCCTTTTTGAGGACTTCCTCTCCTTTTTTTTGTGCCATTGGTTTCTGATTTGCTTCCTTCAACTGTCAATGCTAAGAATGAGTCTGGCTTGCTGGTGTGACCCATTCTAGATTGCACTTTTGGGGGAACCAAGCATATTTTCAGGTTTTGGGCCACTTCTGAGGGTTTTGTTGTGACATTCCACTATGCAATTAGTTCCATATGGATGCTGGGCATGTTAGCCATTGTGTTCCAGTTCTTTTCCCAGTAGTGATGATGGATAGAAGGATTATTCTGTGTTTTCTGATTTGCACGAGCTCCTCCTATTTTGAAAAGGGATGCTGGTGCACACTGCTTTGCCACACATTTGAGCTTCACTCTCCTGAAACCTCATTATCTTTGCTCCCCATGCGGACTGGATCTTCAGATGAACAAGTCAGTGATCTAAGCCTGTGTGTCAGAAGCAGGGAACAAGTGTCCAGCATGGATCTATCGGTTTGGATTTGATATCTTCCATCTTAATGCTAATAATTATTGTCTTGTTCTCGCACCAACTTCTTTTACCTTGACTGTCTCAATGCTTATTTGGTCCGATCGTCGGTGGATTTCATTCCTAGGTTGTGTCAGTTTTCAAGGATGCATGGATGGGTATCTAAGTTTTGATCCAAGGGCGCAAGTGGTTCTACAGGTGTAAGTGTCTTGCTTTGGTGTTTGTGTTCAGAAAGATGCAGAGCAAGCTCTTAGGTCTTCGACCATAGGTATCGGATATATTGATCTCTTAGTTTTGTCGAAACTGCTCTTATGCGGAAGCTCTCAATTAAGATAATTCTTTTCACAAGTGTGTATAGTGTATTGTGCTGTCATTTTAGTTTTCAGAGATGCTTATGGATGAAATCTCTTATGGTATGGACACCTGAAGAGTACGCAAACTCAATTCTGGATCTTTTGATAGCCCTGTGAAGTGCTCCTCTACTTTATGCGTCCTCTTTGCTTATCTTCTCCGTTTCCGTTTTCTTATGTTTTATCACGTCGGCATGATTTTGTTTGTTGGATGGATGTGTAGACCACAGGGTGACAGTAGATCACATGGTCACAGTAATAAGGATTAGATTTGGAAATTTCAAAGGTTGGTGTCCAGTATTTGGTGCTTGCTCTGTGACCTGGGTGTTGTCACGCTCCGAGAAAAGGGGGTTTTCCAATCTTTTCTCTGGCATCTCTAGTGATTTCCTTGGTGGTTTGGGTTTAGCCAACTATGCACTTAACCGTTCTCTTCTTTCTGTGCTTGCAGTTGCCGTGTCTTAGAGCAGTGATATCTTCTTTTCGCGGCGCGCCCTTGTTTGTGGTTTGCGTTAAGGTTTCTTTAGTTCAGGGTGCTTTGAGTATGGAAATTTTCTGTTCAGTTTTCTTCCCTAATCTGAGTGCTTTCCTTCTCTCACCATATGCTCTTAGAGATGGTGCTCTTCTATTAGTTCGTTTGCAGAAAATCTAACATGTCCGTGGTGATTCCATTTCATGGCGATGGGTATTGATTATTTTCATTCAACTTTTGGTTCTTTTATTTGGTGATTTATCTGCAGCCGTAATTGATTATTTCTATTTTAAGGTGTAATCAAGCTCTGCCAGCAGTGTCTAGATTCAACTTGCAGTATTTGTAGGGCTACCGTGCTGTTATCCTTATCTGAAGTTAATGATCAGCAGAAGAGAGATTTTAGATATCATAGGTTTTGATCAGTCAATATCTTTACTAGTATTAACAAGTCCGTCATCTATCCTACCCATATGTATCATAAGCAGGCCACGACATCAGTGTGGATGGAGCTATCAGTTTGGTTTGAGATCTTGACTTTCATCGTAATGTTAATATTGATGCAAGTAGTATTTTTTTCTCGCACAGACTTCTTTTACCTTCACTTGTAGTGCTTATTCGTTTCGATCATTAGTGGATTTCATTTGGTGTTACTTGTCAAAGGATACATGGAATAGGTATCTAAGGCCCGGGGTATCCCTCAAAAGCTCGTGGCTGGTTTTTATGTAGACCCACCAGGCTCAGTTTTTTTTTTCACTTTACTCTATCGTTATTTTCCAACTCGAGCAACATGCAACTATTTGCTCTACTTTCTATAGATGTGGTCACAAATCTGTCAATTTGGATCACCGTCAAAGGCTGGGGTAATCCCTCAAAAGAACGTGGCTGGTTTATATGTAGAGCCACCAGGCTCGGTTTCTTTTCACTCTACTCTATTGTTATTTTTCATGTCGAGCAACGATGCAACAATATGCTTTGCTTTCTGTAGATGTGGTGTGAGCTAGCAAGATGGCTGAGTTAGCTTTTGGTTTCATTACAAACTCCAGCTCTGGGTTAGCTATTCGTGTTCTCGCATACTATTCTAGTTTGGATTATTTTGTTCCTACAGGCGTAATCTAATATGTGTCGCTAGGGTGATGCTGCCTCCTCCATCGATCGAGTTATGAGGGTGCACAGTACAAGGTATCAAGGCATTGTGATATTGGAGCTGTTGGTTACAACTTCATTGCTTGGTCACTTCGTTGTCAGTCATGTTTTAGAACCAGCTATAGTTCATTTCTTATTTCTGATATTGTTGTCCTTTGGTTTCTTGGACTTCTTGTATTGTTGATTGATTAGGCACCTTGAATAAAATAAAGGAGATCTTCTAGGAATCATCCAACGTCCCTGACCGAGCTAGACCATTTTGAAAATACTGCCGTCTTTGCCTTTATTCATAGAGTATATCACTTCATTCCCCCTGTTGCACTTCCATGTATGGCATGTGCACTTTTCATATGGCATGATTATAGTGGTGTTATTCCCATTTTATCATCTTCTCTTATATATATTTATGATCTCTATTCCGCTGGGCTTTGATTTTCTCTGTTGCTGCATCATCAAATTTAGGAAACAAGATTTTGGTAAAGAGTTTCTATGATTTTTGGCATTCATGTGCTGAGGAGGTTTTTCCAAAACCTGTTTTGGGTATTTTTTGGTGTGATGCAGTTCCAATTATCTCCCCCTCCCTTGATGGGTAGAGGTCGTTGGTGGTGAGTCAACTTGTGTAAGATCTTTGCAGTTTCATTTAGTTCTGCCTTCTTTCTCCCCCTCCCTTGATGAAGTGTTTAGCAGTGAGAAAACATGTGCAAGGTCTTAAGCAGGTCCTACATAATAAGCGAATGAGAATGTTCTGGTGTTTCTGATTACATAACCTCTTGTATTTTGGGAAGGTGAAGCTGGGGTGACATAATTTTTTCAAAGCTGCAGCTAGTCTTCAGTGGTTTGGATTTGATATCTCTATTCTCTTTTATTCACATTCACCAGTTAATTTTTTGTCTGACATCTGGAGTATTACAGGGATATTGAGAATGAGCATTTGGTTTATGAAGTGATGCATATGATGGTATGACTCTTGTTGTGGATCTCTTTTTTATCAGGCTCATGGCCCAACATCACTAGTTGTGAACTTTCATATGAATTCGTATGTACAAGTTGCATAGCTATTATCCTGTATGTTTCAATATGCAATTAGGCGAGGTGGCTTTGGTAGTAACTTTCATATGGTCCCAAATGGATTGGTTATGAATAGTCGTATGTACCTGGTAGATGCTGTATGTCAAGAGCTTAGGTGGGAATTCCTTCGTAGCTTTCTACTTTTTTGGGTAACAGTATTTAAAAATGTTGTGCTGGAGTTATTTTCCTGTGGAGATTGCTTCAGTGACGATCTATATGGGTTTCTGGTGGGAAGTTTTAGCTGGTCGCAAAACATTGATTTCAGGATATATTCTGTGNCATGGCCCAACATCACTAGTTGTGAACTTTCATATGAATTCGTATGTACAAGTTGCATAGCTATCCTGTATGTTTCAATATGCAATTAGGTGAAGTGGCTTTGGTAGTAACTTTCATATGGTCCCAAATGGATTGGTTATGAATAGTCGTATGTACCTGGTAGATGCTGTATGTCAAGAGCTTAGGTGGGAATTCCTTCGTAGCTTTCTACTTTTTTGGGTAACAGTATTTAAAAATGTTGTGCTGGAGTTATTTTCCTGTGGAGATTGCTTCAGTGACGATCTATATGGGTTTCTGGTGGGAAGTTTTAGCTGGTCGCAAAACATTGATTTCAGGATATATTCTGTGCTTGCTTTTTACAGGTATTTCGATATTTCTGAATTAGAGAATCTGATTTCTGGATATTATATATATAGTTGTCGCAAGATGCTATGAAATTGTGAACAATGTGTTTTCAAGTGCAACTTTTTCATGGAATGAACATACTGGTCAATCCCTCTCGATGCAGTTACCCCTTGGGCAATCTTTCAAAAAGACTAGGACATAACATCTATAGGTTCTGTTCTGGGCTGGTGCCATGACATTTTTACTTTTAGCTGCTAGGCATCTTCAAATTAACATCTCGTCAGCTGAAGTCATGTTCTGCTCTAACTAGCCAGGTCCCCGAAGTTGTCTAGTTCTCTTGAAGTCCTATGGGGAAACAATATTTTTTTCCCTGTGAATGTTCCATTGCAGTCAAGGGGGCTCTGCTTTCCAGTATCTGCTGGAATTTCTTCGGAGGAACTTTCATATCATATCTGCTATTGTTGCATGATGATTCGGGTCCTAGATGGGCAGGGAGTTAGCACGGGGAACTCCATATCTTGTTTAGGGAATTTGAAGTGCTTTACGTGGTTAGGCTGGGGGCCAGTTAGTGCTACCACTGTTTGTTCATTTTGCGCACATAGTCTGCTTGTACAACGCTCCTCTACTTTAAGGTAAAAGGATGGAACCCGAGAAGGACATAGTACCATGTGCTCTTTCTCCTAAGGTATGCAATGAGGTCTAAGTGTATGTGCTGTCAATTGAGCTTTTTTGGTCCGAGGGAGCCTATCATATTTTCTCTCTTTGGAAGGAGGATATCAGCCTTGTACGAGATATAACTTATTTCACCAAATAGATAAAAAGAAAACGGACACCCAGCTTATAGGTTTTGCTAGCTAGATATAACAATGATGTGGTTGAATGTAAATGTGATTTCATTTTATCTTCTTTTGAGAACCTTGGACGTGGTATATTATGCAATGTTCTCGTTGGTAGGGATCTCACAGGGGGGGGAATTTTGTACCTGCAATTTGCTTTTTTCTTCCTGTTTGTTTTTTAAAGAAAAAAAGCGTAAATAATTTTTTTTGTTTCCTGCATATGCTAAAGCAAGGTGCTGTGGATTGATTTTGTTGCTTGAAACAAGGGTTTTTATGTGGGATAATCTGTTTGTTTTTTAAAGAAAAAAATAGTAAATAATTTTTTTTTGTTTCCTGCATATGCTAAAAGCAAGGTGCTGTGGATTGATTTTGTTGCTTTAAACAAGGGTTTTTTATGTGGGATAATCTGATTGATTTTTTTGCTCTAAATGAGGTTTTTTGATGTGGAAATAATCTTTTTTGGAAGTTTTCAGTTTGTGAGGGAGATCCACTAGAGGGAGTTTGCTTAGGTTCATGGGATATCTTTAGGGTGGTGGGTCTTTTATCTTTGTTTTCGTAGGCATTTTGTGAATATTTGCTTCAGTATGCTGGAAGAGTTTGAGTTGTGAGAATCTCCAAGATAGTATTTACAACCTTTTCCATCACAATGACTTTGAATCTCGATTTGACTGGTGATTTTGTCCTTTATTTCTTTCAATTATGAATGTTACCTAGAAGGTCATTGCCAAGTCTGAATTTTATTGGTTCTGATTCTTTTAGTCTTGTGATTGAATCGTGAATTTATCCTAGATTCTATCCTAGACAGTCAATCCTATGTCAGTTTGTATCCCCAAGTACAGTCATTGACTTGTATCCACTCTTCAACAATTCCGCCAATTTGTCCCTTTTAACCTAGGAGGTCACTGCTCAGTCTGTTCCTCCCAGTATTTATTTCCTTTTATATAATCCAAACTTATTTCCAGGCTGTTCCTCGGCTTTGTGTGTTGTTCGCGTTTGAGTTGATGCATTTTATTGAGCTGTTCTGTTTGTTCGATGATCATGTCTTGTCTTGACACCAACAGTAGTTTGGCCTTGTGTTTTCTCTTGTAGCTTAGGTCTACTTACTGCTACATTTTGTTTAGGTGACCCTTGTAACTCCGCCTGTCTAAACAGCCGGTCCCAAGCCCGGATTAAGGAGGAGGGAAGGTGTCAATGGTTCAATTAGTCAATCTGTTCTTTTTTAATCAATAAAAATGATTTCTGGAGCTGCCTTTGGCTGTTTCTCCTTATTTGTCTTGAGCAATTCGGATGGAACTTTTGCTCCCTAGATCTGTCATTGTTTCTTATTTATCTTTATGCCACATCTGATTACAGTTAATAATACATATCAGGTATACATGGCAGCTAGATGAAATGTCTAGAGATGGGTTAGGGGCTTGTATTGGCAAGTCGACTGAGAAGTTTCAGTTGGGGAATCTTGCTTATCACGCAATTGGTAAATAGAAATGCGATAACAAACTTATTATATTGCTTCTTCAGTGAGAAAGGATTCACCAATGTTTTTGATGATTTAAGGCGCAGTCTCTTACATATGCTGCAATTTATTGACGATCCACCTTCACACTGAAAATATTGTTTCGTTATTGATGGTTTCCAACTCGATATTAATAAAGGTTCGGTGTTAGCCTGGCAGCGTATGGATATGTTTTGTCAGGGTTTGTTTTCTACATGGTTGATGACCCAGTATATATCCTCAAAAGATAGCTGATACTCCTTCCCTAGCTGCAGTTTCAATTGTTTGTTATTTGTTGCTGTTTTTTCTTTTGTTTTGGCTGAAGCGCTGCTGTGTTTTATGTACATCTAGGTATCAGTTTGCAAGGTTAACTGTTACAATGCGTGCAGACTTCCTCCGAAACCTGCTTTCCTTTCATGTCTTCAATTTATTTATGATACACCTTTGCATTTGATAATTGTTTCACGATTGATGTCTATGAATCAACATAATACTCTTCATTATTTGCTATTTGCTTGTGAGGTTTTCATGAATGCTGAAGACTACGTGCAAATATCAGTTTGCTGTGGTGATCGAACTTCTTATCATTGGCAAGATTTGGAAATGATAGACATGTGTGGTCTCTATGGTCGCTTGCGGAAACGTCCGAATTTTCAGAATGGAGGGATTGTAGTATTTGCAATGAAGAGGGATAGTATTTTTTTTTCCAAGTCTACTCTAATGTAATGATGATCCAACTTTGCATTGGAAAAATCTTCCATTAGTATCAGACGTCCCACTTAATTTTCAACTAAATAAGGGGTTTGTGTTTGCATTTGCCGCGATCCTTATATATTCTCATCATCTTTAAAATTTTCTTGCCTGCTTGCAACATAATATTCTTTGCTATTGCTTGTGTGGTTTAATATTGATGTTGCAGATAATATCCAATTTCAGTTTGCAATGGTGTAATTAAACTGATATAGAATGCTGTGCCAGATGGTAGTGTTTGACTGATAAGTCCTTTCATGTGAGTTCCTGTTCAAACAGTATTTTAACAGAGAGAGGGAAGAATGGATTCAAAAGCCCCCTAATATCGTGTGACTTACCGTGGGGCAGCAGGTACTCTAAACTCCTGTTTCAAACAATAGTTTAAGGTGAGGTACTTGTTGTCACTTGAGCTTTTTTTTGGTCTCTTGAATGTCTATTCAAAAGCATTGAATGCCATGAGACATATTTTCTCAGGTTCCTCAGGAAGGTCAACACATACCTAAGGAAATATTATGTTATAGGCTGTACCTTGATCGCGATATAGAATGACGTGCTCAAATTGTGACATTTGGCTTATTATTTCTTTCATGTACATGCTTTGTTTCAAACAATCTCTCAGTTGTGAGATAAACGATGAAAACGAAGGTCACCTGATGCCTTATGGCTTAATATATCTGGGGCGTTCTAAGCTTAGGAAGTGATCGATCCGTGCTGTTAGGTGAGCTTTGTTCTTTTGGACGTCCATAAGTTGTTTGTTCTGGAAGTATACCTAATTAGTAGGTCTGTGATCGTAAAGCTACTGTAGAAGTCGAAGGTGCTAAAAAATATGGCCTTCTACACATCGTTTGCTAAATTGGGTGTTTTCATAGCCGACAACATAAGGAGTGGAGAGGACAGATTATAGTTCGCTTGTGTTATCTTTGTGAAAGGGCCCTTGAATGATGATCATATCCTGGTCCACAGCAGTTTATGCTGTTGACTTATGCGTTCGCCTGATATTCCAATTTAACATTCCATGGATACTTCTCAAGTAGTAATGGGAGCATCCGCAAAAGCTGAGGATGAGCCCGGATTAGATACTAGGGACATGGCTTTTTTTGCATTTATTTTTGGGTCGTGGTGGAAAAAAATAGTAGTCCCCCGTGTCGGATAACTTTTTTGCAGATGTTGGAGTATCAAGGGTCTTCAATATTAATTCGGATATTCATTTATTTTTAGAACAGTTCATATTTAGATATCACATACAAACATTACAATTTTTAAAGTAAAAAATATTTGAAAAGTAAATGAAAAATCATAGCAAAAATTTTGTTGATCCCCTGGAGGTAGTAATGGGGTATAAAGTGGAACAGGAGTACAACTATTGAAAGAATTTAGAGTTCGGTCTGAAGAGTAAGAAATTGTTGGTGCGAAGATGAAATTTCATATTCTCTGTTTGCATAAATAGATGGCTAGATTTATTGGTAAATTTTTGGTAATAGTTTCACCAATTTGGTGTTATTTAGTGACAGATCTTGATTTATAAGTAAACTAATACTTGGTCGAGATATTTTCAACTGATGCATTATTGTTGTACAGGTCTTTGCTTCTTTCTTTTTGGATAACCGAGAAGTCCCGAAGGAGCAGTTGGCTCACCGTTTGAAACTCAGTGGATAATTGACATGTTATTCTACTATTTTTTACTGAATTACCAAGCTTTTGTTAACTTGTGTATCTGCTTCTTATAAGCCTCTTACTTTTTTTCTAGGACTACTTTAGAGGCATGCCAGGTCGCTTTGTTTCTTCTGGCTGCTTCTTTGTTGGTAGGGAAGAGCTTGATATGTGCTTTTCTTATTGAGCCTTAATGAAGAGTTTTACAGTCAACCATTAGCAAAATGTATATTTCTAGTGTTTTGGCGATCTCCCAACGACTGCACTCCTTTAGACCACTTGGTAGAGAGGCAGAATGGTGGTTATCTTCTATATCGGAAGGTAATTTGTCTGTTCACAAAGTTGATTCCTCAAGAAAATATAAAAGAATCGCAAACTTAGGTTCTAAAATGTGTTTTGGTTCATAGTATTTTTGGTGTGGAAGTATTTAAAAGCTTGTTACTTAGTTGGAAAGCAGGAATTGTATGCCTTCAAGAATCAAAGTTAAGAGGGGGATATCAGAGAGTTAGTGAAGGAGTTGTGGGGCAGCAGATGGATGAAATTTGCCCAGTTAGAGGCTAGTGGGACCAGAGGGGGAATTATAATAATGTGGGATGGTAGAGTTTGGGAGGGGGAGGTGGGTTACATTGGAGCCCACACTATCACTTGCAAATTCTCAAGAAAGATTCAGGAGTATTCATGGCATCTATCAGGGGTGTATGCTCCAAATGATAGATATAAGAGGGAGGAAGTCTGGTGGGAACTGGCAGGGGTAAGAGGTCTTTTTGAGGGGCCTTGGGTAGTTTGTGGGGATTTCAACACTGTGAGGTATCCATCAGAAAAGAAAAATTGCTCCAGAACTTCAAGGGCAATGATGAATTTCTCTAGTTTCATTGAAGACATGGAGTTGGTAGATATTCAACTAGCAGGGGGGGATTATACATGGAGGAAATGAGAGAGGCATGTGGCAGCAGCTAGACTGGACAGATTCTTATTTTCAGCTGATTGGAATGACAACTTCAGTAACATAAAGCAACAATTGGTGCAGAGAGTGAACTCAGACCATTCCCCAATAATGCTTCAATCAGGCTCCTGGGAACCAACTAAGGCTTACTTCAAGTTCGAGAACTGGTGGCTACAAACTGAAGGGTTCATAGACAGAATTGAGGAATGGTGGAAATCCTTCACCTATCAAGGAAGACCAGACTTCATTCTAGCCTATAAACTAAAAGCACTAAAAGCAAAGCTTAAAGATTGGAGTAAAACAATTGAAGGCAATCTAGTTAGGCAGAAAACAAGTATCCTCAATCAACTAGCAGAAATGGAGGAAGTACAAGAGCAAAGAGGCCTGTCTGATGAAGAAATCTTCACAAAAGCATCATTGTCCATGGAACTTGAAGAGATTGATAACCGTGAGGAAATAGCATGGAGGCAGAGATCCAGAGCCCTATGGCTTAAATAAGGAGATAGGAATACCAAGTTTTTTCATAGAACAACAAATGCCCACAGGAGATATAACCACATAGACCAATTGATTGTAGAGGGAGAGACCTTCCAGAGCCCGGAAGATATCAAGAGGGAGATAATCAGATTTTACAAAAACCTATACACTGAAGAATAGGAGTGGAGACCAACAGAATCAAGCAGGAATCAACCAATGATTTCACCAGAGGACAATTCAATGCTGCAGAACCCCTTTGGAGAACAGGAAATCTAGGATAGTGTCAGGGCATGTGCAGGTGACAAAGCACCTGGACGGTTTTTCAATGGANAGAACAGCAAATGCCCACAGGAGATATAACCACATAGACCAATTGATTGTAGATGGAGAGACCTTCCAGAGTCCGGAAGATATCAAGAGGGAGATAATCAGATTTTACAAAAACCTATACACTGAAGAAGAGGAGTGGAGACCAACAGAATCAAGCAGGAACCAACCAATGATTTCACCAGAGGACAATTCAATGCTACAGAACCCCTTTGGAGAACAGGAAATCTGGGATAGTGTCAGCGCATGTGCAGGTGACAAAGCACCTGGACCAGATGGTTTTTCAATGGATTTTTTTAGCAAGTGTTGGAGTGTGGTCAGGGAAGATGTAGTAGCAGCAGTACAGAATTTCCACAGCCAAAGAGTCTTTGAAAAGAGTATAAATGCCACTTTTGTGGCTTTGATTCCTAAGAAGGTGGGAGCCAAAGAGTTAAGAGACTTTAGGCCTATCAGCTTGATAGGTAGTATATACAAGATCATCTCCAAGTTACTAACTGAGAGACTCAAAAAGGTGATCAGCAAGCTGGTGGACTCCCAACAGATGGCATTCATTAAAGGCAGACAGATCATGGATGCAGTCCTAATAGCTAATGAGTGCATTGACACAAGGAAATCAACTAAAGAGCCTGGAATACTATGTAAGCTGGACATTGAGAAAGCATATGACCATTTGAATTGGAAATACCTTCTTGACACACTAGGAAGGATGGGCTTTGGAGAAAAGTGGATCAGATGGATAAAATTCTGCATCTCAACAGTAAGTTACTCAATATTGATCAATGGAGCACCAGCTGGTTTCTTTCCTTCTCAAAGGGGGCTTAGACAAGGGAATCCTCTCTCCCCTTTTCTGTTCATTATTGCCATGGAAGGATTGAATGACATGCTAAAGGTAGCTCAAACAAAGGACTGGATAAGAGGCTTTAAAGTGAGTAGCAAGGCTGATAGTCACAAGAGAATATCACACCTACAGTATGCGGATGATACCTTAGTGTTCTGTGAAGCTAAAAGAGAACAAGTAAAGGTACTTAGGGTGATTTTCATTCTTTTTGAAGCAATCTCTGATCTTCACATTAACTGGCAGAAAAGCTACATCTACCCTGTTAATGAGGTGCTGGAAATACAAAGTGTGGCTAACATTCTGGGGGGAAGAGTAGGGAAACTTTCTACTGTATACTTGGGGATGCCTTTGGGTGCAAAAAGAAAGTCTAAAGGTATATGGAATACTGTGCTGGAAAAATGTGAGAAGAAACTAGCAAACTGGAAAAATCAATACTTATCCATGGGGGGTAGACTGGTTTTGATCAATTCAGTCCTTGATGCTGTACCTACATATATGATGTCTTTGTTCCCAATTCCAGCTTATGTAGTAAAGAGAATTGATGCTTTAAGAAGGAATTTCTTGTGGGAAGATAATAGTGAAAAGAAGAAGTTCCATCTGGTTAGATGGAATGATCTGACAATCAGCAAAAAGGCAGGGGGATTGGGAATAAAGAACCTGAGAGTGCAGAACCAAAGTTTGATGATGAAGTGGCTATGGAAACTGGCAGCAGAAGAACAAACCTTGTGGTCAGAGGTCATTAGGGAGAAATATGGAAAGGAAGGGAACTGGACATCC